>JBBPRT010000475.1:0-11230 GCA_038093175.1 Boletus hoseneyae
GGTATCGCAGGCCGTATCCGATCAAGAAAAAAAGGTGGTGAGATGCGATCGACTAACCGTCGACGCCCCACATTAGGTGAAGACTAAGTACGAAGAAAGCAGGGAAACTCGATATCGAGGACCGCCGAGTGGAAAAAAAAAACCAAATGTTGGGATGTGGAACAGAAAGAAAGAAATTAGTATGCACATCAATGGGGGAATCAAGCTGAGAGGCGGGGGAAAAAAAGGGCTAGCCAAACAACATACGCAAGAAGTCATCCATAACAATGAGATCACGATCGAATGGAATGACAACGCGAGAAATAGACGGACACGGACACGGGTCACACGCAACAAGGAACAGAGACAACGGAAGAGATTCGACAACATTGAAGATGATCAACATATTCAAAAAGAAATTTAGTTAATTATCTATTCCGCGTGTCACTGGACAGACACGGCAGAAGGGGGAGGCGACGGCGCTGCAGATGGCATATCGACTGGGCGTTCACCGACTTCTTCTGCTGGGGAGGAAGCGTCGGGTTCCGGGCTAGGTGCTGAAACTTCAGACTTTGTTTGGACGACGTCCTCTTCGCTTGGCCCTAGCTCGTCACGACTGCTAGCGACGTGCCTGTTTCCGACTTCGCCGTTCATTTGATCAGCCCGTCCATCTTCTCGAACGGCATATGCCGAGTCTCGGAAGGAATGTCTCCCGAGAACACGGGAGAAGCTATACAAGGAACGGATATCGTGACCGCCGCGCGCTTCGATATCCGTGTCGGTCTCGGGTTCGCCGTCGCTTTCGTCAATGGCAGTGCGGAGGGAGGAGACGGCAATGTTGGTGTTGTTCATGAATCCGGCGACCGCCGGAGTGTGGTATGTTGGAGTAAGGGAAGGAAGAGGGGGCATGGAATATGTCCGGGGTAGAGGGGGAGGGAGGCCACGCCCTGCAATTCGAGACGCGGCTAAACGAGCTGCCGGGATGGGTGGCGTCGATGCAGCGGATTTGGTCTTCCGAAGTGGCCGGGTGGCACGACGTGTGTTGCTCTTTGAGGAGGCGCGTTGAGGAGCTGATGAGCTTTCCTCGGCCGCGGGCTCCTCGCCAGCAGGACCTGCAGTCGAGTCAACGGATGTCTGTGAAGAACTGTCGCCCTTGTGTACACGCAAGTGTTGGAGAAGGTTATCATTACGGTTAAAACGTTTATCACACGCAGGATGAGGACACTTGAAGGCTGATCAGGAACGATTAGCATTGGCCATGGTAGTAAATAGGGAAGAGAATACGATCGGGCTTACGTTTCTCGTGAGTGTGGATGGATCTAATGTGTCTCTTTAAATGCTCGCCACGGCTGAAACACTTGCCGCAATCCTGGACTTTGCACACATACACTCTTCCCTTTTTCCCCTCGATGGTCTCGCCTTCTATAGGAGTATCCCCGGCAGTCGGAACACGTCGCCCACGACTTTTCTTTGTGAGGTTTGGAACTGGTACAGGGGGTGCGGTACGTATGCGCGGCCCACGGCGCTCGGCGGTGAAAGAGCTGGATGAGGCATCTAAGAAAGTATATTCTCCAGCAGGCGGAGATGTGCGCGGGATAGCAGGTGGAACATCCACCACGAGGGGTTCTTCGGGTTCATCGACGACGGTCATGGAGGACGACGCGGGAAGGAGGGGAGGGGGTTCGGTCCTAGGAATTTTGACGGGCTGATATGCGGCACCCTGATCTCGCTCTTCGTCTGTTTCTTCATCGACCGCTCGCGCGTCGAAAGCTCGTTTAAGTGTTGCCGGAGCTTTTTGCTGTGATCGCTGTTCATCCTCAGTATCGTCTTCCTTGCTATATTTTCCCCAGCGTACGGTGGGTCGCCCAGTAGTCTGGGATCGTGTAATTCTTCTAGGGCTTGATGCGGAGTCGGGAGTCGAGGCGGGTTGATCGACCTGAAGAGAGGGGTAAGTCGGAGACCCGAGGGTTCGGCGTCATCCTGGTCAGGGAGGGTGCTGGATAAAGGGCGAAATATTGCAGACCATTTTGAGCGGTGTATTGAGGTCAACGAGCGTTGGCTCTTCAATGGGAAAACTCTGAGAGTCCCCGTCTGTGGTTTTTTCTGTTTCTTGAGGACCTTGCATTGTTTTTACACTGCCTGATGGAAGAATCAAAGCCCAACCGTTTTCGAGGGCTTCAAAAACATACCAAGCGGGGAAAAAGGGCAATAATGTGGTAGAAGACGGGCAGAGACAATGCGCAAGGGCTCGGACGAGTTTTTAGGGTAAAAACGAAGGACGAGTATGCAGCTGGAGGGCGAGTGTTGATTGTCGGAGCCCCTGTCCAAAGCGGACGGACAGGGAAAAAAACAAGATCAAAAGACCACGTGTCCACGAGTCCACGGCGGAGTCCACGCAGTATTACTCAGCAGGTCCATGGACCATTCATGCCGATCTCGGCAACTCTCTGCGCTCGGCAATTCGTGCCGGAGATGGTGGCAGTTGCTTGCCTTGCTTGGACCGTCGCTCTCTTCTGCTGCACCGTCCGGTCCGACGGTGCGCCACTACTCCAATCCACAGCATCATGTGGATGATCAGTCAGCTTGGTTTACTCGGCTCCGTTCCCTGCACACAAACCTCGACGATGTGCGTTTACCGATGCCATTCCGCAGATCCGCGGTGCATTCTCATGCTCAGGACTTATTAAGCCCGGTGGAGCCTTGACACTTCCGCAGGGACTAGCACGCAATTGCATTCGCCGTTCCTCCTGCCTCTTACGATGCCTGGGACCCGCGATAAGGCTATCTTGGGATCCCTGAGGGACTAGACTACAGGGTTCGCCAAGGTCTTCATGTACGATCAATCTGGTGCCTTTCAATGATTAGACGCTCTGTCTTTTTGCGGTACCTTGCGACTGGATGCCATCGTGTTGTTTCCGTGGTGTACAGATATGATCGGTCGACGGGAAAAGCCGTGTACGGGGACTCGAACGTTTGGGTGTTCACAAGCAATAATGTTAAGTTCAGATAGTTTAATTAGAGAAAGCTTCGCTGAGCTCACTGACAAGGTTTGGTTGCGTTCGGTGATTGGATTACTCCACCCCGCCCGGCAATTTGCTTGGGATAAACACGTGCACCGAGTTGCCTATTAACCAGGGTTGGATCCTCAACGCGTTGATCGGTCACACCTCGAGGTGGGTCCATGGCTTGCCACATGCATGCACGAGTGCCCAATTTGCATTCATTCTCGACTTGATGTGAAGTTGACAGGACCCAAAAAAATACGGTACCCACAGAATGTTGCCATATATGCCAGCATCGGCGCTTCGGATCCATGTCCATTGTCCTGATCAATGAATGTATGTCCAGAAAAGGGATTTCACAGTGCACAGGACGTGGAGCTTGAGCGGACCAAGCCCTTCATTCGAATCGAGAGAGTGGAGAGAGAGTAGTTCGAGGAGAGCTATTGAAGCACGAGCAGCTCCGCAGTGATCTGAATGGTGATGCACATTTCCTTTTTGTTCTGCAGGGTTCTGTTCATTCATTGGAGGCATGGCGTGCAGGTGATGGTGGGGTTCTGCTTCCGGCGGTCACTTACGTCTAGTGGCTCGCTCCCGCGTTCGACGGCCGGATGGGCCCATCTGATTACGATGATATTGATAGTATCGGGAATCACAAAGGAAGATGTGTCAAAGAGGGAGGCACGAGCGAGTGGAATTACCCGTAACACTAAATAGAAGGTTGAGCGGATTTATGAGATGATGATCGGTACTAGTGAAATGAAGCGTGACCGGGGGACAGGGAGGACGAGGACAAGGACGCGGGCGTGAGATTTGCAAAGTGGCCCGGTTCGTGATAACGTTGACTTATCAAGATCAAACAAGATCGGAGATGGCAAACCTTAGATTTGCCCGATGAAAAACACAGTCCAGCTTGATCACCGACACGGGCACCGTGAGTGAGGGCATCGGCGCAGAGGATAACGCTTATGGAAAAGATACGCCGATAGATCGTGTGCTGCGTGAAGACGAGTCAACAAGTATACACAGCCAGTGAAATAGAGATCATCTTCTCTCCAGGCTGTCCTCATCCTCCCTTTTAACGACCCTTGACGACCTGATACGCTCCTCGTCCCCCAGTTACCGACGGTCACACCTCGCCTCCCCGTCCCTCCCCGTTTGCATTTGCCCCGCAGCCGTCTCGATCACGTCCCCCCGTACCTGAACAGGTGCGCGTCGGTTGTTCTTGCTCTTGGTATGACGAACAATTTCCAACATTATCAATTGCATATTTCTATAGAACGCTCCGGCCGTTCCTCAGTCAGCATCCACTTGCTAGTCGTGCTGTTTTAAAATGCACCCGGACTCGAACCGTTACTTTGCTTATTTCGCACCCTCGCACCACCCACACGTCCCCGGAATGCTACCACTGACCAACGGCCATTCGATTCCCTCTTATCGTACTCACGCTCACTTCTCCCAGACTGCCATCACTTACAGCCCTTATCCATCCGACGTCTCTGCAGCAGAGTCCCCCCTCTCCTCCTCGTCCCCCAACGAGAGCCCTCTCCCTGAACCACCCCTCGATAATATGGATAACGACTTGGCAGCCCATGTCGCAACCGCCAGCGACGATTACTACCCATACACCGCCGCAGACGACCCTGCAGTCGGTTATCCATATCCCCATATCGGATCTCGTCCACTCCCCCTTCCCGCCTACTCTCTCGACAACCCAGAATTCTACAAGCAGCCAGTCTCCGCCCCCCTCCCCTTGGATCTCTCCCTCGCCATGGGTTATTCCTGGTCGCCAGAGACCAAGAAATTCCAGCCGCTATATTCGCCGTCGCAGCAAATACAGCGGCCAGAGCATAGCCCTCCAAAGTATGCCGCTCAGCCGCCCATCCCGCCACCCGCGCAATCGGCCACTAGGGGCGGCCAACCCTTTGAACAGGACATCGACGAGTCCGATCTCATTTATCCACCACCCCCTCCCCGCCATTATACCACTGCACCCACCCAATTCTCGTCAGGCTACCCCCTTCGGCAAGCCATCAGCATCAAACAGGAAAATGATGTCTCCTTTCCTGACTTGTACAATCGATCAGCTGACATCGCCGGCCCAAGCAACGGCTTCGGGACTTTCCCCGCCATCTTGGAGCCAGGTTCGCACATCTCCCTCCCTGCACAAATTATTGACCGCCCAACTCTCACAGCTTCCACAGAGCCATCTTCCCCTCTTGATCTAGCTGTACAGTATGGCCAATCTCAGCCCAATCAGGCCCCGATGAACCTACCAGTCCTGTCCGCTCCCGTTCCGCGACATTTGGCATACTTTGGGTCGTCGCTAGTCAATAATTGCGAGCGCACGTGCCAGGAACAGGAACAACAGCAGGAGCGACATGCATTGAGGGTGCGAACCCAGGGTCTACAGGAACAACGAACCGTACGGCCGGCGGAAGTATCCCCTATCATGGGCTTTGCAGAGCTACCAGAAGGGGGTGACGAAGACGCTGAGGGAGAACCTGACGTGGAACCTTTGAGTCTTCACAATGGCAGCACGGCCAGTGGACATAGTACGGTCGGAGCTTACGACTACACAGGAAAGTTCGTTCGAGGGTCGCTTTCAGGGACGAGTGGTGAAGATGCGGAGAGAGCAGATGAACTGAATGGCCACGACCTCGACTACGATTACAGACCAGACGAGGATGACGACGAGGACGGCGACTTTGTGCCACGCTCCCGACCTACGTCAAAGAACGCGCGGCGCTTACGTCCTCGATCCATAGCCGGTAGAAATCCGGGGCGGTACCATCCTTATGGCGTAGATGGACTCTCACCCTCTGCCGTCAAGAGTTCCCCCAGGTCACCTCTCATCTCTGTGTCTGACATGTCACCCACTTCCTCATCTGGCCAATCGGTGAAGATGCGGAAGAACGCTAGGACCCTCCCTATCCCTGTTCCCGTCCCAAATCTCACGAAGAAGTCCAGGGGTCGGAGAGTCCCGACCGTGAACGGTACCAACACTGGACGGGCTCAAAGAGATGCAGCGCTGGGCGCTCGTATCTATCTCTGTGATGTCAGCGGATGCGGGAAATGCTTTGCCAGGGGAGAGCACCTCAAACGACACATCAGAAGCATTCACACCTATGAGAAACGTGCGTCGTATGCGCATATACACGCCACATTTCGCTAACGAATAACTCTGCTATAGCGCACAAATGTCCATATCCTGGGTGCGGCAAGGAGTTCAGCCGACATGACAACCTGGGTCAGCACATGAAGGTTCATAAAGACTATCCAAAAGGTATAGAACGCGTGAGGGGCGGTGAAGCATGAAACCCGAGGCCTGAGATCCCAGCAAAGGTTTGTGCTTCGGCGGCGATCCGAGGCATATTGGAAACTCACCCGCGAACGTGACGGCAGCAGTGGGACATTTTGACAACTCTGCACGATACGCTTTCCTATCTCTCTCTCGTCACTTCTTCTTATTCGTCTTATTTCCCAACATGTGGTTTCATTCATCCTCGTTATTATTCCACCATTCCCCATTGGACAGTCTTCCATGCTCCGCCTTTTCATCGAGGCAGTCACCATTCCGTCTTTGCCACTGATGGCATGGTTCGTGTGCGTTTGCGATATACCCACAGGTCATGCCGTCCTCGCTTCGCTGTATGCTCGCCTGCCAGTGGATTCCGCGATCTTTCCATGCTACCATGCTTTCGTCAACTCCTCGGTCTCAACCGCGCTAGCGCCGCCACATTCATCAAGGCAACTTCCGAGCACAGTAATCCTCATTTGAGGATTCGGTAATGCTCGCAATTAGGCCATCCGAACTCTCATGAGACTTTCCGCACTCTGCTCAATTTCTTTTTTCAATGACGTCCCTCACATCGCTTGTCAAGCACCGGTTGTAGATGCTAACGAATTTCCACGCCTTTCACGACCTTTTTCCTGTGTATTTTATCACCGTCGGGGTTTCTGTATCATTATTCTGCATCATCACATTCGGACATTTCCTGACTCGTTCATATGTGTTATTGTACCAAATCGATCAGGTATGTAGCAAGTACGTTATGGCTGTAAAGTATGATTCGGTGTCTTGGGTTATTATGTGGGCCTTCTTTCCCTAGAGACCGCGCTGCAGATCAAATCAATTAAGAGAAAGACATGTTTCTCTTGTTCAGACGGTTTCATGTGATATTTCTGGGGGGGGGCCCGTCCAAGTCACTGGCTCCGATCAGAATCATCAGATTGGGCGGTATCATATTCGGGCATGAACGGACACGTCCGTCGTGCCACAGCACTCGATCAAGCGGGTTGTGCGCTCTCAACTCATGTGATGTTTTAGTTTGGGGTGTTTGAGCTCGGTGCGCGTGGAAAAAAAAAAGGGCTGGGTGGACCACTGCCAACTGGCGGACCGTCTCGGCGGAACTGAGGTGTGCATGGGGCGGGTGGCTACAAAGATGGCGGTGCTGAACGGGGGAAAAAAAAAAAAAAAAAAGTATACAGCAGCGCGATCATGCGGCGGCTGCGGGAACGAAATCACGAGTCAGATGCGACTGAATGACAATTGAGTCAATGATCGGGTGAGAAAAAAAAAAAAAGAATGTTGGAGGGCTTACGAGACAAGGTGTAGAAAAAGGAAACGCGATCGGGGGTCATGATGCCAAAGATGGAGGGTAAAAGAGCATAGATAGCGACGGGTAGACACAAAGAGGTATTGTGGGGTGTAATCTACAACGGGATGTGTGGAACATGGAATGAGCCTCATCGGTTTCGCCGAGAATGCGCGCCAAGCGGGCAGCCTATGCGTCATCCGTCATGATTGCAAAGAATTCCTGTTCATTGATTTCTCCATCTTGGTCCAGGTCAAATTCGTCTATCATCGCTTGCCTGAGAGGAATGGAAGACGAGAGGTGAGCAAATATGGAACAGGAATGGTGAAATAAGCGCGTTTTTGGGAAACAGCGGTGAATAATAGAAGAAAAATGGGCACAGCAAACCTGGGACGGTCGCACATCACCGTGTACGAAAACAGGGTATTGGGCTCAGGTGCTGCGGGTAGCAGGGTTCTTGCGCCCTAAACGTGGAAGCAGGGAAGACGATCATGGACTCACAGTTCATCATCCTCCAGGCGGTCACCAATCTCCTTGGCCACTCTTCTGAGGTTCCGTAGACTAATCTTACCCGTGTTATCGTCGTCGAACAATTGGAACGCGCGACGGATCTCTTCCATCGGATCTCGTGCGAGGATCCGCTCGCTCACTGGAAATCGATGGGTGAGTCATGACATCGGCAAGGACGAAATTGGGAAGGAGAAAGGCAGGAGGGGGGCGTAAAGACACTATCAAGGAAACTGGCGGTTGGCGTAAACGTCACAATCGTCACTCGACGCGGGGGCCGAACGCGTGCAAATAAGGCAGTGAGGGCTGCATGTGGTCGAGGTGGGATGACTCAACTGATTTTTGCGAAATCCTCAAACTCCATGAGACCGTGGCCGCTCTTGTCGTGGTCTCTGAGTATTTTGAGAACCTCTGCCTTTTTCATGTCGAAACCGAGGGCACGCATCGCGACCTTGAGCTCGTGGTAGTCCAAGGAGCCATCCTTGTCTGTATCGAAGAGCTCAAAGGCCTCTTTTATCTCTTGTTTTTGTTCATCTGTGAGCTCTGGACGTGCATGTGTCCGTCGCTTGGCTTTCTGTGCTGAGGAGGAGTACATCTCGAGACGGCTCTGTCTGGGTGTCGCGAGAACAAGAAGTATGGTCACGTGTATACAGGAAACGCGTATAGGACCCCAGACACCAAACTCTAAGGCTTATCATCGTTCTCATCAATGATCCCTGCCAGCGTTCCTTGGGCAACCAGTCCAGGTACCTCCAACACTTGCTGAACTCTTCCATACTGCGAGGACTGTGAGGAGGACTTTGACCCTCCGCCTGCCCCCAGGCAACACTGGATTCAGAGTCCCAGTCATGACTGTTGTCGCGAGTGTGACACCCACTTTGATAATGACGATGAGCTGGAGGAGCATTGCCTCCTACTGTGAGCGATGTAACCGGTTCCTCCGGAGCGCGCATGACCTGCGCGAGCACAATAGACAGTGCCATTCGTGTCTCCACCTGGGAGAACAACCTGCGTATGGTCAGTAATCAGCGATTCAATGTTTTGACAGCTGACTGATGCGTATGGCTCAGCACATGAACTCGGGCGTCCATCACCCGTAGAATACGGTGAGTCAGAGCATCAATATTGTCCAGAGTATAAAGCCAACTTGAACTATCTTGAAAGTCCGTGAGAGTTTCCCACCAGCAAAGCTTGTTGGTCTATTATATGGTTTTCCCCATTCATACACGGTGCCTCGTGCCAGTTGTATTCATTCGGTAGCAAGCCTTAGCTATATTCGTAAACGTGGCCCGTCGTGAGGGTCAATTCCGTGATCAGCACCGTCTGGTTTGGAGGCGTACGCCTGTTGGCTTGACAGCGAACACGTCGCCACATGAAGGCCTTGGACTTGCAGCGATCGCTCCATATCTTGCATCTCCTGCCCTTTTTATGTCACGAGGTGGCCGCTAACACGGAAATTATCAACTTCTGGTCCTCTCCAGAGCGGTCAGTTGATCTTCCCTTGGATGGCCTCGTCGGAAATTGGTGCGTTTCCCATCCACAACCAGCGACACCTTTTCATCCCAGCCAGGTCAAAACTCCATCCCTCTGATAATGAGCGGCGATGGTCCCTCGAGCCTGCTGCGCTTCACACACCCATCCATCAAGTGTGTGAACACGATTCAGAAACCAGTCCATTTTCGTGCCCCCACGAGATGTGGGTCCTTCTGGACCTGGACAACGAGAAATGGGCATCTTACTCCACCTTCACCCTTCGCTTGTCCTGGCCTGCTTCTGTAAGCCCATATCCCCATTCGTTCCCCCCCGCTCAGGGTTCTCGTTTCGTTCTCGGTTCAATCTTTGCTCACGGTCGCTGTTGCCAGTCCCCCACGGACTTTGCGATCGCGCTGTACACCCAACAAGACCTCCTCACCCAACTCTCCGATGCCGAGCGGGACCTGATTCTGCCGACTGCAGAGACACGCACGGCACTCCCCACCACGCGGATTAGGTACGCCCGCGTCCACGCCGTCCACGCCGGCGTTCCCACTCCCGGTATTACTCCATCGCCACCGGCTCAGGCAGCAGTACCGTTCATCCTCATCCTGGAACCAACATACTTGGGCGTGCTCCCAGCGAGTCTCCTCCCCACCATCGCCTTCCTCGTCGCCATCCTGCTCGTCGCCGTCTGGCTGGTCGCACCTCGGATCATCGCATCCATCGAACCATTTGCGCGGCAGGCACGAGAGGATAGTTTCAAGTCCGGAATGACAAAGACTCGCACGCGCAAGGAACGGTGATAGAATGTCGACCGCCCGAGACCTCGCGGTCAAACATGCCGTTGGCGCATGGTAGGGTTGCCTTGTGGCCTTGGACTGTAGCCTTTCATCCTCCTCCATCAAACGTTCGTCCATTCAATAAAGCCCACTGGCGCAGGTAAATACATTTCTGCAGTATATTTAGACAAGAGGGGGGGAGAGGGATGGGTGATGTATGCAATGTATACTCGATCCGAATGGGCCGACAAGTCGATCCATCCATCACAGAGGGGAGACCAAATTATCTTTATCCTGCTTTTTCCAACTCTTAGATTCCAATGGAGATCTTGACCACACATTGTGTTTTTCTCTTTCTTCAAGCAACGCTTTCAAACTCCACCAGATGAACGGCTGCGAGCCAGGCGAGGATGATCTCTACCCGGGGGCCGTGAAGCGGTATGTTGATGTTCAGTGGCTTCTTCTTGCTGCTACTGGACTCTCTTTCCGCTGCTGCCCGTGATGCGCGTTCTTTTTGTCTCGCCGCCACAGGGCAGAGTAAGATCCGTGCGCAGTCAAGTGCCTCGACAAGGTCTACACGGGCCGGCTTGAGCGATGAGGGCGTGTCGCGCGCCGTGCTTCTAGCAGCTGCAGACGACGTCGACGCGATCGGGGGTGAAGACGTATCGATGGTCTCGCCCGAAGACGAGGACATGATTTCGAGCAAGGAGCTGGATGGCGAAACGGGCGGGGCTTCGATCGCCAGTCTGCTTGCCACAGACACAGCCCCGGCACGCATCGCCGAGTGAGGCTGGATACCCGTCTTCCAGCCTGACGCGAGGCGCTCGAGCACCTCGATGAATTCGGCCTGGGCCATAGACCTCGGGGGAAGGAAGACGGGGTATCCTTCGAG
>JBBPRT010000476.1:0-11228 GCA_038093175.1 Boletus hoseneyae
AAACGAAGAAAGTACGTAGCATCCAATGATGAGGATGAAATGGCTAAGTGCAATGGTAGGAGTGGTAGTCAAAGAGTCCAAGGCCCCCAAGGGAGAGTTAGACAAATGAATAGGACTGGGGAGAGATGATGTAGGGAGAGGGTTTATATATGTAACTAAGGTGCTTTAGGGTAGGTTGTCTGAGTCCAAAAAGGTTGAGGGCCGGTGTGAGAAGAGAAAAGATAAGAGACATGAGGAAAGAGCAAGGTGTCTGTGAGGCATGACATCATAGATAAGGCAATGGTCTGGATCAGGTCTAGACCAAAGGTCACGTGGTTCCCACGGTCATGTGCAGAAGTCATGTGAACAAAAGAGGGGTAAGTCATGTGACTGCAGAAGTGAAAATATTGTTAAGTACGATGAGTGAAGGAAAATGAAAACGGAGCATAAAGGTCCTGAACTATAACACCAACAGTGTCAGCATGCAACCAAAAAGGTCGATGTCATCCTTGACTGGCCAGCGCCTGCCAAATTAAAGCAACTTCAATCTTTTCTTGGACTTTGTAACTATTATCACCGGTTTATTAATGGTTTTGGACAGATTGCCCGCCCCCTCAACAGCCTCACAAAGAAAAACGTACCCTATGTCTAGGGGGAGGCTCAATAAAAAGTGTGTTATATGCTCAAAAAGCAATTCATAACAGCGCCACTTTTGGCTTTCCCCAACTCCTCAAAGGACATGCACATTAAAACAGATACTAGCAATATTGCCTCAAGCATAATGTTGTCTGTCCTAAGGGAGGATAAGTTATGGCGCCTCTGTGCTTTTCTATCTCATTCATTTTCCTCTGCTGAATGCAACTACCCAGTCTGTAATACGGAGTTGCTTGCTATCATACACACTCTTGAGAAGTGGCACCATTATTTAATTGGAAAGGCTAACTTTGAGATTTGGACAGATCACAAGAATCTTGAATACTGGAAAAAGCCACAAACACTTTCTGGTCGCCAGGTGCGATGGCATGAACTTCTTCAAGAGTTCAACTACACACTCATTTACAAACCCAGCAACATGAACAGACATGCTGATGCCCTCTCTCATCGCCCTGACCATGGTGACACAGTCAATAAATTAAATGAAAACATCACTGTTTTTCCTTCTAATGTTCTTCGGTCCTCTTCCTTATCTATTTCTATCGAATTGACCTCCCCCGATGCTCGCTTACCCTCAAAGGGCTCTTCTTCCACCGCAGGCTTCAACCTATACTCTACCATTGATTTTGACATCCCCACCCACAATCAGAAACTTATCCCCACCCATGTTAAGATCCAACTCCCAGTTGGAACCTATGGGAGAATTGCACCATGTTTGGGCCTCACCTTCAAACATAAAATCAACGTCATGGCCAGAGTCATTGACATCGATTATATAGGAGAAATTGGTGTAATTCTCTTCAACTATTCCAATTCCTCTTTCCACATTTCCAAGTTTGACTATATGGCACAACTAATTATTGAAAAAATAGAAACCTCACACTCTCAGAAACAAAGACTCTCAACAAGTCAGAACAAAATAATAAAAGGTTTGGCTCCACTAGGGTTCAAGCTATTTCTTCTATGTCTCTTCCTCCAAATTTTGAAACTAAACTATGTATGGAATCTTCTAGGTTAAACGTTGACACAGTCAATGAATACAAGTACTATGCAATGGACAAACTCTTCAGAAATTTGAACAGCATCGTTTTCATGCCCCCTTCCCTTCAAAATGAACTTATCTCTATTTTTCATGATTCTCCAGTCGCTGGTCACCCTAGCCGCAATCATTTTGAAGTACAAATAGTACCTTGAAGTGTTACATAAGGGAAAGAGGAGTAATAGATAGTCTCAAGTGGAAACACTCACTTGGGATAGGTGAAGCATTGGTGAAACCAAGTGTCTTGCTTTAGAGAGCAGATGGAATGAATCAGGAGATAACTCATTAAGATAAGATGAGCCATAAGGGCTCTCCTTAAATACGTACAGAGATGTTTGTATCTATGTACATTCCTAGAATGTTCTAAGGTATTCTAGTGAATAGCAGATAATGCTCTTATCTGTGATAAAGATACTATTCAATGAAAATACAGACTCAAATGATGAGTAAGAATGATACAATGGGATTGTATCAATATGACCAATATGAATAGTGTAAGTGCCTCATGTGATAGATAAGATCACATGGTAAGATTAGATAATCTAAGAGCAAGCCTAGACTAATTAGTTACTAAATGATAATTAGTAATAATAAAGTTGCATAAGCATTAGCTATGCGTTAGTCTAGTTTAACCATATCGTAGTGATAAGGTTAAATCTCAACACTCCTCCTCACTGTTCATGTTGGGAATGGTACAAGAGTTAATTGTCACCTACCCTCTAGGAATTTTATCTTTCCTAGATTTTTAGTAAAGATGTCTGCGAACTGTGAATTAGTATTGACATAGTAAAGTTCAATTTCACCATATTCAACAGCTTTGCGAATGTAATGTTGTGGAACGTGAACATGTTTAGTTCTACCTTCTTATGCTGGATTGAAGGCTAAAAAGATTGCTCCTTGATTATTCACACACATAGGTATGCACTCTAGTGGAATTTTGATCTCTCTGAAGAGGTTACATGTCCACTGTAATTGTTTAGTGTATTCTGTCATTTCACAATACTCAGCTTCTGTAGATGAAAGCTGGACATGCTTTTGTCGTCTGGAAAGCGAAGAAACTATTCTATTTGCAAGGAACATAGCATATCTGGTTGTTGAATGAGAAGTTTCAACATCTCCTGCCCAATCTGTATCAGAATAAGCAATGAGACCAGAATTGTTACCTGTCACAGTGTATTTAATGCACAAAGTCTCAGAGTGTGATAAGTAATAAACAATTTGGATCGCTTTCTAGAAGTGTTCTTCTGATGGGTTAGAAGAACATTGTGACATCTTGATAACAGCATATGCAATGTCTGGTTTTGTTCCAAGCATGATGTAGAGCAAGGATCCAATAACTGATTGATAACGACTGTGTAAAGAAGGATTTTCTTTACCTTCATTTGGTTTTGGAATGTAACCGGTAGGTAGAGAAACATTTGTTTCTTTACAGTTCTCTTGACCAAATCGCTTTACAACTTTAGAAGCATATTCGTTTTGATCAAGGATAAGAGATCATTTAGATCTGTCTCTGGTGATATGCATTCCTAGGTATTTTTTGGCTTCGTCAAGATCTCTAGATTTCTATTTTTGCATGAACTTCTTCTTGTGAGAAAGAACCTGCGCTTTGTTGCTACCAAGAAAAACAGCATCATCAACACAGATAATAATAAGAATAATGTCTTTTCTAATGAACTTGACATAAACTCCTGAATTAGAGGTGCATCTCTTGAATCTAAAGGAAACAAGGCTTTGATGAAGCAGTTTATTCCATTGAAGGGCTGCTTGTTTAAGACTGTAAATGGCCTTTTGTAAATGACAGACCTTTTGTTTCTGACCCTTAATTACAAAGCCTTCTGGTTGCACCATGTAGATTTCTTCATCTAGCTCGCCAGAGAGAAAGGTGGTTTTAACATCTAGCACTTTGATTTCCCAATCATGAAGTGCTGCTAGTGCAAGAACCAATCTCACTGTTTCAAATCTTGCAACAGGAGAAAAGGTTTCTTTGTAATCCATTTTAAATATTTGAGTAAAACCTTTAGTAATGAAACGAGCTTTAACTCTATTGCTAGGGCATATGGCAAATACCCATCTCCCTTTGATAGGTTGTCTTCCTTTGGGAAGATTAATAAATTTCCATATTTTTCATTCATGTAAAGACTTTATTTCATCTTTAGCTACGTTATACCAAGCTATTTGTGAAACCGGATAGAGACCTTGAACGAGATAACCTAAGCTAGTAGGGTGTCGAGTGACTAAATGAAGAGAATCGGGAAGATACATTGAAGAAGGAACACAGTGATGGCAAGATGTTGGTTGATGAGATTGGCTTCGATACGGATGATGAGATATAGATTGGCAATAGATATAATGATGGTGAGCAAATGAAGCATCCGATTATGAGGATGAAATGGCGAAGTGCAATGGTAGAGAAAGGAGTAGTAAACAATAAGTCCAAGACCCTCAAGGGAGAGTTAGACAAATGAATAGGACTGGGGAGAGACGATGTAGAGATACAGTTTATATATGTAAGTAAGAGGCTTTAGGGTAGGTCATCTGAGTCCAAAAGGGTTGAGGGCAAGTGTGAGAGAAAGAAGTAAGAGAGAAAGATAAGAGATATGAGGAGAACGCAAGGTGTCTGTGAGGCGTGACATCATAGATAAGACAACGGTCTGGGCTAGGTCTGGACCAGAGGTCATGTGGTTCCCATGGTCACCTGCAGAGGTCACATGACAATGAAAAGCAGAATGTCATGTGATTTAAAGAGGAGTAAGTCATATGACTAGGTCACATGACTGCGAAAGTGAAAATATTGTTTAAGTACGATGGGTGAAAGAAAATAAAAATGTAGTGTGAGGTCCTGAACTATAACAATTTGTTGATCTTGAGGAGGCTTAGCTATATCTTGATATTGCTTTGGTACTGACCATTCTCTATGATCAATAGCTTGTGCAAAGTGATGTTGCATCCATTTTGCACTATATATTTCTCCAAGATTCTCACTTTCATTAGTGGGTCTCTGTTCTTCTTGAACAGGGTTTGCTTGAATTGGTGATTTAGCTCTAGATCTGGACTCCTCCTGAATATATGACACGATTAGATCTGCATTACTCAAGAGGAGGTTTAAATGAAGATCTCTCATTATGAGTAGAATGATACTGATGAGGACGAATGTGAAATTTTGGTAGTGTTTCTCCAGGACATTGTCTAGAAGGCATCCAAACTGATGGTATTGGAGTGGGTACTAACCAGTGATCTTCGTCAGTAGGTGAAGGAGGTGAATCTAATACAAGGATTCATTTATGTTGATGATGATCCTCTATATCGCTTCTATGTCCTGTGTCTGGTTTAGATCTCCTTATACCAGGGCATGTAGGTGTAAAGGGCATTTTCGGAGGTGGAGGACTTGAACTTGATTCAGGACTAAAATAGAGTGGAGATTTAGATCTTGTGGCATTTGTGGAGGTATCCATTGATTTGGATTAGGAGAATTACCATGAGGAATAGCAGTTGGTATGTAAACATGACATGTAGGGGGTTCAGGGTCTGGTTGATCCTGAATGTTGTCATTTGCCCTGTTTTCATTGATAGGAATAGGGGCAGGTCTGTCTACTTGGTCTCTGGAACAGTGCAGAAAATAGTTTTCATCGAAAGTGGCATTAGTAGCGACAACAACTCTATGCTTTTATTTTGACCAAAAGTGCCAACCTTTGGTGTTTGGTTCATACCCTATGAATGTCATTTCTTCAGATTTTGGAGACAGTTTGTCCTGCCGTTGTTCTGGAGGAATGAAAACATATGCTCAACAACCAAATACTCTGAAGTAAAATATCAGGTTTCTGTTCATTGAATATTTCTATGGGAGTTTTCCAATCATGATGATGCATGGATTGTCTATTGTACAAATATACTGATGTTTCTACAGTGTCTTGCCAGAATGCTTTAGGAAGGCAAGCATGCTGATGTATTGCTTCTGCCTTTTCCATAATGGTTCTATTGAATCTCTCAGCTCTACCATTCTGCTGAGGAGTGTGAGGGATAGAAGTCTAGTGAGTGATGCCTTGGGAAGTGAGGAACACCTAAAACTCATGAGACATGAATTCCCCCCCACAATCCAAACGTATGGAGGTGAGTGTGTGACCAGTGAAAGTCTCAGCCCAAGATACCATGTTACAGAAATTAGACAAACAATCTGACTTGGCCCACAAGAAGGAAAGTAAGCATACCCAGAATAATTGTCAATAAAAGTGAGGACAAACCTGGTGTAAGAGCGAGGTTCAATTGGAAAAGGACCCATAAGGTCTGAAGATACTGAAAGTAATCTGTGAGCAGAGTCAGGTGCATACCAAACTTCTTCAAGACAAACTGTAGGAGGAGTAAATCCTCCATTAATCTGTTGGATAAGGATGGTTCCAGATCTGTGCATAGATACCTTAGATCCATTGGCTACAGAAGCTTGACATACTTCTGTGCCTAAATGTATGAAATCTTCAATAAATGGAGATAAGTGGTCTGTATATCCGCTGTCAATCATCCAATGAGATCTGCTGAAGGCAGATTTCTTATCACTCTGAAGCATATTTACTTCAATATAATAGCAAAGGTATCAGTTGGATTCCTTGTCATAGAATATGTTCATGTCCAGATTGGTTACTCTATAGGTACTACCACTATCATATATAGGAATATTTCCTTTGTGTGTTCTCCTTTCGGGTAAGTAGTCTCTACCATGCTGATTCTCCTCTCATTGTAAAGTATGAAATGTGAGGGCAGAAGAGTGAAATTCTTCAGTTTGTGTATAGGGAATAGGTGGTGAGGGAAGAGTAGAATTCAAAATATTAAAATGAGCATCACTCAAAACTAAACCTCCTAAAGATAGAACAACTTTGTTCTTCTTATTTTTCTTTCCTTTCATGTCTCACTTTGAAAGTGGTAAAAGGTCTTGTTGCAAGGGCAACGGTTCTCGTCTCTCAGACAGTTGAGCTCCTAAGTCTGAGACATTAGAAAGAGAAGTGACACTGAAAGGAACTATTTGTATAATCCATACCTATATCATTGGTGTCTTCAATTTGGACAGTTTCCTCTATATTCATGTTACCCTCTTCATGTTGATCCCATCTCATTCCATGAGAAGAGGTGGTCATCGTTAGCGATGATGTTGGTCTGATTCTCTGGTACTTTGTTTAGCACCAGTTCATCCATAGTAACTTTGTGAATAAAACCTTCTCCCTGGACCGTGTTGGTTTGAGAGGCCTTTCCTTTTCCTTTTGTGTCTTTCTTCTTCTGACACATCTCAAAACCATTGCAGTTTTGGTTCTTCTGGAAATTAGTTTTGCCTTGGTAGAATTTTTTGTTTACCCCAAGGCGTACTCCTCCAGAGGTACCAGATCCCGAAGGAGCCAAGTGATTCTGATGGTTGTTAGATTGTCCCTGAGGACATCTCCACTGAATAGATTTAGGTGGGCCTTTACGAATCATAGTGGTACAATTGGCGGAAGAAGTGCTTATGTTGTTGTTCTCCACAAAGTTAATGTGGGAGGCTAAACCACCTTAAGTTCCTCTAAGAGAAACTTTGGAAAGAATCTTTTTAGTAATGTTATCTACCGAGAAATCAGCAGCAGGAGTGGTTTGAGCGACAACCGAAGCAAAGGAAAAGAATGAGTCTGGAAGACCCAGAAGGATGAACATTGCTTGAAACAAGTCTGGCAGCCTTAGGCCAGCCGAGCTCAACTGATCAAACAAGGATGTATGAAACCAGATGAGAACCTTTATGGACGAGTTCAACCTTTAGGTGATAGGGTGGACAAGGGAGCTGATGGAAACGACACAATAATGGCAGGTGCCGATGAGAATGTGGATGACAATGAGAAAGTATTAGAGTGGGATGGTAATGATGTAAGCATAGAGCATCCGATTACGAGGATGAGGTGGCAATTGCTTGGATAGAAGGTAGGAGTGGTATTCAAAGTAAAAGGCCCCCAAGGGAGAGAATACAAATGAATAGGACTGGGGAACAGACAACGTAGAGGTACAGTTTATATATGTAAGTAAGGAGCTTTAGGGTAGGTCGTCTGAGTCCTAATCAATTGAGGGCCAGTGTAAGAGACAGAAGAAAAGAAGCAAGATAAGGAACATGCATAGGAAGCAAGGTGTCCATGTGGTATGACCTCAGATAAGGTGAGAATCTGGACTGGGTCTGGACTTGAGATCATGTGGTTCCCATGGTCATGTGTAGAGATCATGTGATAAGGAAGAGCAGAATGTCACATGATCAGAAAAGGAGTAAGTCATGTGACTGTGAAAGTGAAAGTATGTTAAGTTCGATGATTGAAAGCAAAGTGAAATGTAGTGTGAGGTCCTGAACTATAACAATGTAACCTTGCTGATGCTCATTTGAGCATTTCTCAGGTTAATACCAGAATTAAGGATCTGATGGAATAGATAGAATTGATCAGACAGACCTTCAGAACCGAAGAGGCTCAACAATTTGTCCCAAAGTGCTTTTGCTACTGAAGGATGCATAGCAGGAGTAGTGGGATACTCATAAGAAACCAGATGGAGAAACTGATCATCAAGGGTGTTAGCAAGAATGCCACAAACCTGTTTGTTGATGGTGATCTATTTGGGTTGGTCTGCTCCCAGAGTGGTGTTATAAGCAATGGATCCATTGATAAATCCCTAGACTAATAAGGACTGAAGAACCGATTGAAGGCGTTGGGACCAGATAGGGTAGTTGGACTGTCCTTTGAGAACAGGGATGCAATTAAGAATAGTGTTGTCAACTTTGAAGTCAGTGGAGGTAGTAAGAGCTGCCATTTAGAAGAGAAGAATGTCTGCAAAGCCTTCGTCAGCGATCAGAATGTCAAATAAATATTGAAGAAGTGAGAATGGTGCATTGCCTGCATGTTCTAGTCCTATTCCTGTGCCTTGTCCCTGTGTTTCTGGTTGTGTCCTCGGAGATTGTCCAGGTCTCCGGTGTGTGGTAATCCAGGAATGAAAGCAACAAAGCTTTTGATTATGTCCAAGGGACTTCTGAAATTTTTGGTCCCAATAAAGCTTTCACTCTATTTTCATCCAGGGACCTTCATAAGGTTTCTCTACATAATGTGTAGGTAAGGGCATCCATGAGAAAGATTCAAAATATTCTAGAAATCATGTATTGAAGTAATAAGGATTTGTCATGTATCTGTCTGACATAAGTCCCTTTTCTATTAGAATTTCTCTTTGTGTGCATGAATGGTATGGTACATCTAAAGTCTCTGGATTACTCCAGGTGTTTATGGCAGCAAAGGATAAGTAAGGGTCAGATATTTCAAAAATATAAGAACAATCACAAGTATGATGACAAGGCCAAGTAAGAGGAACAGAAGAAAAAAGATAAAGTTCACTTCTACACATGGCGGTGAGTTCTTTGTTGTTGCTTGCCCTCCTTAGCAGCTCTTCTTCTTTGTCTTTGGTTAATCCCTGCCAGGGTATCATAGATATTGTTTAATTGTTTTGGTGAATCTTTGAAAGAAGTAATTAGTCTCTAGATAGGGATAACCTTTGTGAGAAGAATTTTGTCATTTTCATAAAGGCATTGTGATTCATCTGAGTAAAAAGAAATTCTAGCCTGGAAATCATAAAGTTGATTCCAGGTCTGCATACTCATCCCAAAAATTTTCTGCTCCAATTGAGAAAGCAGTGCTTGATATCTCTCGAAGATTTCATAGAGGTTGATGGATTGTTTAGCCTGAAAAACAGGAGTCATCACTTTAAAAAGGAAGATGTTGGAATAATGGGAAGGTGGAAAGAGATCATAATGGAAGATTTCGAATCCTTGGTCATAGATGCGAAGGTTGCAGGTCTCGTCATAAGTGCAAACTGGGAAAGCCCATCCAGCTTCCTTGAGATATTGACCAATGGTTTCATTAAGATATCAAAGGCCGTTAATGGGTTGTCTCTGGACCACAAGGTGATCCAGGTGAGTCTCCTCCAGGCGAAGCCTGAAGGGAATTACCTGTTAAGGGGAAATCTCCACTTCTCTAAGATTAAGAAGTGGGGTCTGGTGTTAGAACCAAATGGGGGCTATCAGTTTCGTCACCCTGATGTTAGGTGACACTTCCACCGCCATGTAGTGACTGTGCTGAGTCAGAAGTGATGGTAGGAATAGGGTGGATGGAACATGAAGTGCTCTCAATGGATGTCCCAGATCTCCTGATTGTCTTCGTCGATTGTTATCCACTCGCTCTCTATGTTCCTATTGATGACATTGGTACCTGGAAAGACATCCTCTATCCAGGGGTATCCCATATCCTCTGGATGATGGAGAACTATGTACTCACCTCTCTTCAGATCCAGAATGTCCGCTCTCAGAAGATCAATCATTTTCTGAATGCCAATTGCTTTAACTGGCTTCAGCTGAAGCACTGGGAGGGACTCTTTGACTAACACTTGATCCATGGGACTCAGCAGACAATTGTTGTGAAGCATGAGTGATTGGTCAAGATGAGGAATTATGTACTCCCCATTGATGAGTTGTTGAACTTCTTCAGGGTCTAGCTGAAAGCATTCCTGAAGTGGGAGAGGAGAGTGTGTGGGAGGAAGAGCGAGGTTAGGTGACTGATAGAGTAGCAAGTTCATTTATGAGAGAATCAATGAAAGGCAGAGGTGGAATAGGAAGATGAGGAGGGCTATTGTTGAGCATGGATGAGGGCGTGCTTGAAAGTCCAAATAGAGCTCTTTTGATGTGGAATGGAGCGCAAAAGTATGAATTAGAAGGAGAAGGCAAAGAAAGAACTCTGAAAATAATAAACAGATCATTATGATCTCTTAGTCTCTAAGAATTAGTTCTCAGGTAATTGTTCTCACTATGACAATGAAATTCTCCTTATTCAATTGCACCGTTGCAAATGGGACAAGAGATCTCTAGAGGTACTCCTGGAGCAACTGTATGAGTGTATGTTATGAAGCGAGGAATGGTCTCAGGTACAACCCTGGGAGGAGTTCTAGGTTGTTGCAGTGGAAAAGGAGTTGGTAGACAATTAGGACGATAAGGACAAGGATGAGGATGTGGCTGAGATTCAGGATTGGATGTGCAAGGTGGCATGGGTCTCCTCTCAATACTTACGTTAACAGGGCAGTTCCTGAACATAAGGTTGAGAAGGTAGTAGTCAGTTTCTGATGTAAGCTTGAAAACTATGTGAAAGGTTTCTGGCATAGAGAAGAACATCAGAATGCCACCTGGAAATGTGAAGATTACTGCATCGTCTGTGTTGACGATGGTATTACCAACTCTGATCACCTGATAAATGAATAGAAAGATGACCAGGACATCTTGGATCATGGTCATGAACCAATGTTTACCACGCAAGACAGTGGGAGGCATCATGATATCAAAATATGAACTCCACTTGTCTAGGCAGGGCTCATAACCTTTTGAAGTACAAATAGTACCTCAAAGTGTTACACAAGGGAAAGAGGAGTAATAGATAGTCTCAAGTGGAAACACTCACTTGGGATAGGTGAAGCATTGGTGAAACCAAGTGTCTTGCTTTAGAGAGCAGATGGAATGAATCAGGAGATAACTCATTAAGAT
>JBBPRT010000477.1:0-11222 GCA_038093175.1 Boletus hoseneyae
GTGACATGCTGACATAGCGGTCTAGGTCTACGACGTCATAGTCTAGGCAATGATGTCATCATGACATCATACCTCATGTCCACCGCATGGACTCCTTCTATACCGGCCCTAGAGTACTTATCTCACACCTGCCCTAAAGGCATCCTTACATATATATACTGTACCCTGTACTCTAGATATTCTCCAGTCTATTCACTTGGTTCTTACCCGGTTCTCTACGTCCGAACCGCCTGAGCATCCACAGTGGAGGGCTATTCCCCTCTTGCCTGTTATGCCACAGTAAAAGGCTCCTTACGCCGTCTCGGTACTCCTCGCTATCGCCTTCCACCATCCCCTTGATGGAGTTCGCCATTATTTATATGGTTGAAGTGATGCTCCGCAACAGTTCCCACTTGAGACTATCTTCTACTCCTCTTTCCCTTGTGTAACACTTTGAGGTACACTTTGTACTTTGAAAGGTTATGAGCCCCACCTAGACAAGTAGAGTTTGTCTTTTTGATATCATGATGCCTCCCACCATCTTGTGTGGTGAACGTTGGTTCATGACCATAATCCAAGAGGTCCTGGTCGCCTTTCTATTCATTTATCAGGCGATCAGAGTTGATAATACCATTGTCAACACAGATGATGCAGTAATCTTTTCATTCCCAGATGGCATTCTGATGTTTTTCTCTATGCTGGAAACTTTTCACATTGTTTTTGAGCTTACATCAGAAACTGACTACTACCTTCTCAACCTTACGTTCAGGAACTGCCCTGTCAACGTAAGTACCAAGAGAAGACCCATGCTACCTCGCACATTCAATCCTGGTTCCCAAACATGTCCTCGTCCTTCTGCTTATCATCCTAATCGTCCTCCAACTCCTTTTCCACCACAACGACCCAGAACTCACCTCAGGTTATATCTGAGACCTATCCTCGTTCTATAACCCATACTCAAATGGTTTCTCCAGGAGTTCCTTTACAAATCCCTTGTCCAATTTGCAATGGTGCAATTGAACGAGAAGAAGTCCATTGTCATAGTGAGAACGATTACCTGAGATCTGATTCTCAGAGACTAAGTGATCATAATGATCATTTTACTATTCTTAGAGTTATTTCTTCATCTTCTTCACCTGACTCATACTTCCATGCTCCATCCCACATTAAAAGAGCTCCATTTGGAATTCCAAGAACTGCCCTGTCAACACATTCTTCTTTTCTAAATGGCTGCTCTCACTACCTTCACTGTTATAGTTCAGGACCTTCACACTACGTTTTCATTTTCCTTCACTCATCGTACTTAACAATATTTTCACTTTCGCAGTCAGGTGACCAAGTCACCTGACTTACCCCTCTTTTGGATCATGTGACATTTCACTCTTCCTCATCATATGACGTCACGCCTCACAGACACCTTCCCTTTTCCTCATGTCTCTTATCTTTCTTATCTACTTCTTTCTCCCACACCGGCCCTCAATCCTTTCGGACTCAGACAACCTACCCTAAAGCACCTTACTTACATATATAAACCATACCTCTACGTTGTCTCTCCCCAGTCCTATTCATCTGTCTAACTCTCCCTTGGGGGTCTTGGACCATTTGACTACCACTCCTACATTTACTCTTTGCCATCTCATGCTCATTAGTGGATGCTCTGTACCTTCTTTGTTGAAATCCTGAAACAGCCAACCCCTTACCAATGGAGCAGGTGCTTTGCTAGTCAAGTATAAGCCTTAGACTGGGTATGAAGTTGGGAGAACTCCAAGAGAACAAGACTGAGGTTCTTTGGAGTGGCAACAAGCCTTATATACTATCCTACTGTGTGTGTACATGTTTGGTGTCTAGAACTGTACAGTACCTATATAAGGATATACTCTTGACCCATGATGCAAGGCTATGCTATAAGGCAGTGCCACTTGCTGTACAAGCTGTGTTTGCTGTGTGGGCTGTGTGAGGCTGTGTGATGCTGTGAGCCAGGCTATGCGCGGAGATGAAGGAGGCTATGTGGTACATGGCTATGATAGGCTGTGCACTGGGCTGTGTGACATGCGGCAGTGCGAGGCTGTGTGCGGAGATTAAGGGGGGGCTATGTAAGGCTGTGGGCCGTGCTGTGTGTTATGCAGCTATGATCCGGTACAGCCTTCGGGTAAGATCCGTTGGTCTGTGCGCAAGTCACATGACTAGTTTAGGGCAGGCCCCTAGTAGACTTGTAGACGAGCTATGGTGGGCGTGATTGAGAGATAGGGGCTAGCAAGGAAAGTGGCCATAGTGAATCAGGAAAAATAGGGAAAAATATGGAAAAATAGGGGAAAAATAGAGGGATCGTAACACAAACAAGGCAATCTCCTAGTGGAGATATTTACACAACAATTCAAACTTCTTCGCAAGGATGCAAATCTAGCCGTTACCGATTCGGCCGCTCTATGGCTTTACAAGGAGTGACTAGACTACCAAATCTATTTCCAGCTTTCGGTGAGCAGTCTGGCCATCAAAGACACACTTGTAAATTGGCAATTGGAGCCCGATAAGATCGGTAAAACTTTTACTACCATGCGCCTAGAAAGACAACATCTTCCAATCAGATCTTGGGACAAGCCTCAATTTACCGAGGTTAGTACGTAGCCCGGTCAGAGGGCACCGATGGACATGCGTGCTGTCCAATTGAACACAGAAATGCACAAATGCTATAACTGCAAAGAGGTTGGGCATCTCTCTCGTAACTGCAAGAAACCTCGCCGTGCCTGTGGTCATCCGGTCTTTGACCCAACTATGGGTAAAACCCACTATATCCTGCCCCACTCCAACACTCGCCAAATTGAGCTAGCTCCAACCACCGGTATCACTCCAGTTTCCTCTTCATCCAACCCTGCACCTTCAGCACTCTCATCTGCCCCGCTGTGGCAGACAGACAAAGCGAAGGCCTTCTACTTTGACATGTTTACCACACAAGCCCGGTAGTTAGCTGCCAATGGACTTAAGGGAAAAGGCAGAGCCGAGTGAACTTGGGAGGTGTTCATTCGGCTAAAGACAATATTTCTTCTTTTACTTACGCTTCTTCTTCTTCTTTTCATAATTAGTTTGTAGTCTTAGGGGAGATGGACGGTGGGTTGGTCGATGTAGACTCATCGAACTTTGTTTTGTCTAGTTCTTCTCTTACACCTTCTGAAGGAGTGTCTCACTTGAGCGTGGCATCAGAAGTAAAACAATGTGTGCTTAATTCTCCTCAACAAATAAAAAATACTTCTATTAAATCATTTTCTTCTTTAAAATCCTCTCCCACTAACCTTAATCTCAGGATCATTCCTGATGGTGACGAATTTGAAATCGCCACTGATATTTACTACAAAAACAACGACAAATGGCAAAAAACAACAGAAAAGGCTCTACTAGACTCTGGTGCTTGCCAGACTTTTGTAGACAAAAAATGGGTACAAGTCACTCAGTATCCCAACCAAAAAATTATCTCTTCCTTGTTCCATTTCTAACACTGACGGCTTGACGTTATCACATGGCAATATTACAGATTACGTTTCCTTGGTCTTATCTTATCAAGGATACTCAGAAGGCGTTGATGCCTTGGTAACAAATTTGGGTACTTATAAAATTTATCTAGGATATGACTGGTTTAAATGCCACAACCCCTTCATCGACTGGGTTGAAAAAACTATTAACTTTTGTCGCTGCACCTGTAACTGCGTTATAATCAATGCAGCAAATTTGGTCCACAGCATCTGGAATGCCTCTGTCCATTCCATCTGAAACCGTTTAAGGACCTGAAAGGAGGAATCCTAAGTTATAGGAGGACGACTGGAAATATACGTTCAAGGAGGAACGTAGTAACGAGGAGACGACGATGGAAGAGATCTGCTTCAACGCGGATGACGAGGTATAGATTTGCAATGGGGAATACAACGGTAACAACGTGGAGCATCCGTTTACGAGGATGAGTTCGGCACAAGTGGCAATGGGTAGGAAAGGAGTAGCAAACAAATGTCCAGGCCCCTATAGGAGAGTAGACAAGTGAATAGGACTGGGGAAAGACGACGAGAGGGTACGGTATATATATGATACTAAGGTGCTTTAGGGTAGGTCGTCTGAGTCCTAAATACTTGAGGGCCGGTGTGAGAATGAAAGAGATAAGGGAACATGAGGGAAATGCAAGGCAACCGTGAGGCGTGACATCATAGATAAGGCGAGAGTCTGGACCAGGTCTAGACTCGAGTCACATGTTGTCTCACGGTCACGTGTGAGGTCACGTGACGGAGAAGAGCAGAATGTCACGTGATCCTAAAGAGAGTTAAGTCAGGTGACTTGGTCACGTGATTGCGAAAGTGAAAACAACTAAGTCCGATAAGGGGAGAGACGACGAGAGGGTACGGTATATATATGATACTAAGGTGCTTTAGGGTAGGTCGTCTGAGTCCTAAATACTTGAGGGCCGGTGTGAGAATGAAAGAGATAAGGGAACATGAGGGAATGCAAGGTAACCGCGAGGCGTGACATCATAGATAAGGCGAGAGTCTGGACCTGGTCTAGACTCGAGTCATATGTTGTCTCACGGTCACGTGTGAGGTCACGTGACGGAGAAGAGCAAAATGTCACGTGATCCTAAAGAGAGTTAAGTCAGGTGACTTGGTCACATGACTGTGAAAGTGAAAATCGACTAAGTCCGATAAGATGAAGAAAAGTGAAAATACGCAGCGAAAGGTCCTGAACTATAACAGAGACTGGATCTCGAAGCTGGTGAATGGGGGGTAGTGTTATAGTTCTGGACCTCACGCTACGTTTTTTACTTTTATTCATCTCATCGTACTTAGCAACTTTTCACTTTCTCAGTCACGTGACCTAGTCACATGACTTGATCCCTTTTAGGATCATGTGACTTTCTGCTCTTCCTCATTATGTGACCTCACACATGACTGTGAGACAACACGTGACTCGAATCTAGACCTGGTCCAGACTCTCATCTTATTTATGACATCACGCCTCACGGTTACCGTGCACTTCCCTCATGTTTCCTTATCATTGGCTTTCCCTCACTGGCCCTCAAGTATTTAGGACTCAGATGACCTACCCTAAATGACCCTAGTATCATATATACCGTTCCCTCTCGTCATCTTTTCCTTAGTCCTATTCACTTGTCTACTCTCCACTTGGGGCCTGGACTCTTGTTTACTACTCCTTCTCTATCATTGCACTTAGCTGTCTTATCCTCATTATCGGATGCTACGTCGTTTTATCGTCTCCTTACCAATCAACGATTTCACCATCCTCGTTGTCGTTGTCATCGACACTCGCCGTCAACTCGTCCTAAGCATTAGTTCCCTCATCCAACCTATAAACTAGATTGTACTCAGTCAAGGGTTAGCCCCGTTACAACAGTCTTAGGGGAGATGGTCGGTGGGTTGATTGGTGATAACTCATCAAACTTTGTATTATCTAGTTCTTCTCTTACGCCTTCTGAAGGAGCATCTCAATTGAGCGTGGCACCAGAAGTAAAAAATAGTGTGCTTAATTCTCCTCAAAAAATAAAAAATGCTTTTATCAAATCTTTTTCTTCTTTAAAATCCTCCCCTGCTAACCTTAACCTCAGGATCATACCCGACAGCGACAAATTCGAAATTGCCACTAATATTTACTATAAAAACAACAAAAAATGGCAAAAAACAACGGAACAAGCTCTATTCGACTCTGGCACATGCCAGACTTTTGTGGACAAAAAATGGGTACAATCACTCAGTATCTCAACTAAAAAATTATCTCTTCCTTGCTCTATTTCTAATGCCGATGGTTCAACATCATCAACAATATAAAATTTCCTTTAAATTTATTCTAATTTTTTTGTTTTCAACTTTGCAGTCTTATTAACAACATGGCAATATTACAGATTATGTTTCCTTGGTCTTATCTTATCAAGGACACTCAGAAGGCATCGATGCCTTAGTCACTAATCTAGGAACTCATAAAATTTATTTAGGGTACGATTGGTTTAAACACCACAACCCCCTCATCGACTGGGTTGAAAAAACAATAAACTTCTGCCACTGCACTTGCAACTGTGTTACGATCAATGCAGCAAACCTCATCCATGGCATCTGGAATGCCTCTATCCATTCCATTGAGGAAGGTCTCGCTGAGAAGGTACTCCCTCAATATCACAAATTTCTTGATGTTTTCAGCAAAAACAAATCACAACTGATGCCAGTCCACAAACCATGGGACCATGCCATTGATCTCAAACCTGACTTTTTACCCAAAAAGGGTCAGATAATTCCATTATCTGATGCTAAATTAGAAGAAGTCCGTAACTTTATAGCTTCTGAGCAAGAGAAGGGCTACATCCGCCCTTCCAAGTCTCCTCAAATGGCACCAGTCTTTTTTATCCCCAAGAAAACAGAAGAAAAACACCTCATTATGGACTACCACTATTTAAATGAGGGTATAGTTAAAAACTCTTACCCTCTTCCCCTCATTTCAGCACTCATCAATCGCCTTAAAGGCACAGACAAATTCACCTGCCTCGATCTTCGGTGGGGGTACAACAATATTCGCATTATGGAAGGCGATAAGTGGAAAGCTGCATTTATAACGCCACTCGGGGCTTATGAGCCTGTTGTAATGTATTTTGGAATGACTAACAGTCCACCGACCTTCCAACAGATGATGAACAATATCTTCAACAACATGTACGCGGTCGTCATTGTCTACTTGGACAATATGTGTATTTATACAAAAAACAAATCCGATGATGAACACTTTGAGGTCATTAAAGAAGTTCTCCACAGGCTTCATGAGAATGACCTTTACACAAAACCAGAAAAATGCGTATTTAATGCTGACAAAGTTGACTTTTTAGGCATGACAGTTTCAGCCGACGGTGTCAGCATGCAACCAAAAAAGGTTGACGCTATCCTTGACTAGCCAGTGCCTACCAAATTAAAACACCTCCAATCTTTTCTCAGATTTTGTAACTATTATCGTCAGTTTATTAACGGTTTTGGACAGATTGCCCGCTCCTTCAACGACCTCACCAAAAAGAACATACCTTATACCTGGGGGAAGGCACAGCAAACGGTGTTCCACACACTCAAAAAACAATTCACCACCACGCCACTTTTGGCATTCCCTGACTCCTCTAAAGACATGCGCGTTGAAACAGACACTAGTGACATTGCCTCAGGTGCAGTGTTATCAGTCCTAGGGGAGGATAAGTTATGGTGCCCCTGCGCGTTTTTATCACATTCTTTCTCATCTGCTGAATGCAATTACCCCATCTATGACAAGGAATTGCTCGCTATTATACGTGCTCTTGAGGAGTGGCATCACTACCTCATTGGAAAGGCTAATTTCAAGATTTGGACAGATCATAAAAACCTCGAATACTGGAAAAAGCCTCAAACGCTTTCTGATTGCCAGGTGTGATGGCACAAACTCCTACAAGAATTCAATTATACTCTTGTTTACAAGCCAGGCAATATGAACGGCTATGCTGATGCTCTTTCTTGTCGCCTAGATCATGGCAACGCTGTTGATAAATTAAACAAGAACATCACCGTCTTCACTTCTGATGTTCTTCGTTCTTCTTCTCTATCTATCCCCGTTGAACTAACCTCCCCTGATGCTCGCTTGCCCTCAAAGGGCTCATCCTCCACAGCAGGTTTCGACCTGTACTCCACCATTGATCTTGACATCCCTGCCCATGATCAAAAACTCATCCCCACCCGTGTCAAGACCTAACTTCCCATCGGAACTTACAGGAGAATTGCACCAAGATCAGGCCTTGCCTTCAAACACAAAATCAACATCATGGCTGGAGTCATTGACACCAATTATAGGGGAGAAATAGGTGTAATTCTCTTCAACCATTCTGATTCCTCTTTTCACATCTCCAAATTCGACCACATTGCCCAACTAATTATTGAAAAAATAGAAAACCCAATACTATCAGAAACAAAGACTCTTGACAAGTCAGAACGAAACAACAAAGGGTTTGGCTCTACGGGAGTTCAAGCCATTTCTTCTACATCCCTTACTCCAAATTTTGAAACTAAATTATGCATAGAATCTTCTAGGTTAAACGTTGATGCAGTTAACGAATACAAATATTACACAACGGACAGACTTTTCAGAAATTCGAACGGCATCGTTTTTGTGCAACCTTCTTTTCAAAACAAGCTTATATCTATTTTTCACAATTCACCAGTCGCTGGTCACCCTGGCCGCGACCGCATCATTTCTTCCATTCGAAAGTTTTACTGGTGGCCCAGCACTGCTAAAGACATTTCCACATATATCAAACACTGTCAGGTGTGCTCCCTCACGAAGGGTTCATCAAAGCCACTGGCAGGAAAACTTTTTCCTTTACCCGTTGCTTCTCACCCATGGGAAGATATTTCCATTGATTTTGTAACTGGACTTCCCATTTCTCTTAGCTTTGATTCTATAGGGGTTGTCGTGGATCGTTTTTCCAAAGAAATTGTTCTCTTCCCCTGTATGAAAACCACTTCTTCCTCGGACTTACCTTCTTTATTTAGAGACCACATATGGTGTCTCCACGGACTTCCTAACACTATTCTATCCAACAGGAGACCACAATTTGTCTCGGAGTTTACAAAAGAGCTGTGTAAAGTCTGTGGCATACAGCAAAAGCTGTCTACGGCATACCATCCACAAATGGACAGACAAATGGAAAGGGTCAATTAGGAGATCCTCGCATATCTACAAGCCTACGTGGCAAAAAACCAGGATTCTTGGGCATCTATGCTAAAAATGGCTCAATTTGCTCACAAGAATGCTATCACAACAACAACCGGTACTTCACCATTCTCAGTCACACGGAATTACTCACCTCGTATGGGATCAGAACCCACAACATCTCACACGACTCCTGGGGGGTCATTCACTAAAAAACTCGGTCGCTCCCATGATGAAATAAAAGTGACACTGCAGAAAACACACAACCGAATGTCGCACACACAAGAATCCAAGCGTTCCACTGCTCCCATGTATTCTATCGGTGACCTTGTCTGGCTTTCCACAGATCACCTCTCCCTCCCCTATCCTGCTCGTAAGCTTACACAAAAGTTTATCGGCCCCTATCGTATCTCCGCTGTTCTCCCTAATGCTGTCACCCTCGTCCTTCCTTCCACCATGTCCATTCACCCTACTGTCAACATTTCCTGTGTTAAACCCTATAAAGCCCTGCTGGCCGGGGAAAACGTTTACAACCCAATGCCATTACCGAGACTGTCACGAAGAATATGAAGTGGACTATATTGTCCAATCACGTTTATATCGCGGAAAATTACAATACCTCATCCATTGGAAGGGATGGGACGAGGTGGATCGCACCTGGGAACCTGCTGTAAATCTTAAACATGCTCAAGACACCATCAATGACTTTCACACAGCTCATCCTGCAGCTCCACATCCTATCTGCGGGATCTCTCCAGATCAATTTACGACTCTCTTCTCCCCATTCGGCCCCTCCTATTCAGTTCTTCTTTTGATGCATCTCAAAACTATTGTGGTTTCGGTTCTTCTGGAAGTTAGTTTTGCCTTGGTAGGGTTTCTTGTTTACCCCAAGGTGTACTCCTCCAGAGGTATCAGATCCTGAAGGACCTGAGTGATTCGATCGTTTGTTAAATTGTCCCTGAGGACATCTCCACTGATTAGATTTAGGTGGGCCTTTACGAATCATGGTGGTACAATTGGCAGAAAAGGTGCTTTTGTTGTCATTCTCCGCAAAGTTGATGCGGGAGGCTAAACCACCTTGAGTTCCTCTAAGTGTAACAGGACTAGATCTTGATCGAGTGCAACCTGATTTATAGGTTGGACGAGGGAACTGATACTGAGGATGAGGCGGCGACGGGTGTCGATGACAATGACGATGAGGACGGTAAAATCGTTGATTGGTAATGAGATGATAAAGCAACGTAGCATCCGATTACGAGGATGAGATGGCAAAGTGCAAGAGTAGTGGAAGGAGTAGTAAACAAGAGTCCAGGCCCCAAGTGGAGAGTAGACAAGTGAATAGGACTAAGGAAAAGACGACAAGAGGGAACGGTATATATATGATATTAAGGTGGTTTAGGGTAGGTCGTCTGAGTCCTAAATAGTTGAGGGCCGGTGAGGAAAAGTCAATGATAAGGAAACATGAGGGAAACGCAAGGTAACTGTGAGGCATGACATCATAGATAAGACGAGAGTCTGGACCGGGTCTAGACTCGAGTCACGTGTTATCCCACGGTCACGTGTGAGGTCATGTGATTAAGAAGAGCAGAAATGTCACGTGATCTGAAAAGGGGGTATGTCAGGTGACTTGGTCATGTGACTGTGAAAGTGAAAGTTGTTAAGTACAATTAGATGAAGAAAATGAAAAGCGTAGCGTATGGGTCCTGAACTATAACACTAAGGGAAACTTTGGAAAGAATCTTTTTAGTAATGTTGTCTACCAAGAAATCGGTGGCAGGAGTGGTTTGAGTGACAACAGAAGCAAAGGAAAAGAATGAGTCTGGAAGACCCAGAAGGATGAACATTGCTTGAAATAAATCTGGCAGCCTTAAGCCAGCCAAGCTCAACTGATTGAACAAGGATGTAACCTTGCCGATGCTCATTTGAGCATTTCTCGGTTTAATCCTGGAGTTAAGGATCTGATGAAACAGATAGAATTGACCAGACAGACCTTCAAAACTGAAGAGGCTAAACAATTTATCCCAAAGTGCTTTTGCAACTGAGGGATGTGTTGCAGGAGTAGTGGGATACTCATAAGAAACCAGATGAAGAAACTGATCTTCAAGGATATTAGCAAGAATGCTGCAAACTCATTTGTCAATGGTGATCCATTTGGGTTAGTCTGCTCCCAGAGTGGTGTCATGAATGATGGATCCATCGATGAATCCCCAAACAGATAAGGATTGAAGAACCAATTGAAGGCATTGAGACCAGATGGGGTAATTAGACTGTTCTTTGAGGATAGGGATGCGATTGAGAATAGTGTTATTGACTTTGAAGTTGGTGGAGGCAGCGAGAGCAGCCATTTAGAAAAGAAGTATGTCTGTGAAGCCTTCATCAGCAATTAGAATGTCAAATAAATATTGAAGAAGGGAGAATGGTGCATTGCCTGCATGTCCTAATCCTGTTCCTATCCCTTGTCTCTGTGTCCCTGGTAGTGTCCTTGGAGATTGTCCAGATCTCCAGTGTGTGATGATCCAGAAATGAAAGCAGCAAAGCTTCCAATT
>JBBPRT010000478.1:0-11222 GCA_038093175.1 Boletus hoseneyae
CAATAACAGTTAACAGATGTAGCATCCAATCACAAGGATGAGACGGCAAAGTGCAAGGGTAGGGAAAGAAGTAGTAAACAATAAGTCCAAGGCCCCCAAGGGAGAGTTAGACAGATGAATAGGACTGGGGAGAGATGACATAGGGGTATGGTTTATATATGTAAGTAAGGTGCTTTAGGGTAGGTTGTCTGAGTTTGAAAGAATTAAGGGCCGGTGTGAGAGAAAGAAGAAAGGAAGAGAGATAAGGAACATGCGTAATAAGCAAGGTGTCCGTGTGGCATGACCTCATAGATAAGGCAAGAGTCTAGACTGGGTCTGGGCTCAAGGTCATGTAGTTCCCACGGTCATGTGTAAGGATCACATGACGAGGAAGAGCAGAATGTCACATGATTGGAAAAGGGGTAAGTCAGGTGACTTGGTCATGTGACTGTGAAAGTGAAAATATGTTAAGTATGACGATTAAAAGAAAAGTAAAAACATAGCATGAGGTCCTGAACTATAACAGGAGGTGGATCAGATATGAGGAATCATTTGTGTTGGTGACAATCCTCAATATTGCTTCTATGTCCTGTGTCCGGTTTAGGTCTCCTTATACCAGGGTGTGTTGGTGTAAAGGGCATCCTTGGAAGTGGAGGACTTGGACTTGATTCAGGACTGAAATGAAATGGAGATTCTGATCTTGGTGGCGTTTATGGAGGTATCCATTGATTTGGATCAGAAGAATTACTGTGGGGAATTGCAGTAGATATATAAACATAACGTGTTGGAGGTTTAGGGTCTGGTTGATCCTGAATATTGTCATTTACCCTGTTTTCATTGATAGGAATAGGGGCAGGTCTGTTGACTTGGTCTCTGGAACAATGTGAAAAATAGTTTTCATCAAATGTGGCATTAGTAGTGACAATGACTTTATGCTTTTGTTTTGACCAAAAATGCCAACCTTTGGTATTTGATTCATACTCTATAAATGTCATTTCCTCAGATTTGGGAGACAGTTTGTCTTGCCGTTGTTCTGGGGGAATGAAAACATATGCTTGACATCCAAAGACTCTGAAGATGCATTAGGTTTCTTCCCATAGAATATTTCTATGGGAGTTCTCCAATCATGACGACACATGGGTTATCTATTGTACAAATGTACTGATGTCTCTACAGCCTCTTGCCAGAACACTTTAGGAAGGCAAGCATGCTGATGCATTGCTTCTGCCTTTTCCATAATGGTTCTATTGAATCTCTCAGCTCTACCATTCTGCTGAGGTGTGTGAGGGACAGAAGTCTGGTGAGTGACACCTTGAGAAGTGAGGAACATCTGAAACTCATAAGACATGAATTCCCCCCCACAATCCGAATGTACAGAGGTGAGCATGTGACCAATGAAAGTCTCAGCCCAAGAGATCATGTTACAGAAGTTAGACAAACAATTCAACTTGGCCTGCAAGAAGAAAAGTAAGGTGTACCCAGAATAATCGTCAATAAAAGTGAGGACAAACCTAAAACAAGAGCGAGATTTGATTGGAAAAGGACCCATTAGGTCTGTGTGTACTAGAGCAAGGGGACGAGAAGTCCTCTTGTCAGATGTGGTAAATGAGCAATCCAGTATCTTTCCTAAAGAACAACCCTTACAAGGGGAGTTAAAGGAAGGAGGTGTGAGAAAGGGAACTCTGGATAAGTGGGTATGTGCATGGTGTAAAGCATTTTTAGAGGTGTGTCCAAAACATTGATGCCAGATAAGATAAGACTTATCATCTGCAAGAGAGGCTATATATCCACGATCTGGAGTAATCACTTGAGACTGAAACCAGTGTAGATTGTTAGCAGGGAATAAAGCAATGGCCTGTATCACTTTGCGTCCTCTCTTGTCCTAGATACATAATCCAGAACTGTTGATCTCACAGCAATGGCTGTGGTTGGTAAGAGAAGGAACTGAAAGTAATCTGTGAGCAGAGTAAGGTGCATACCAAACTTCTTCAAGACAAACTGTAGGAGGAGTGAATCCTCCATTGATCTGTTGGATGAGAATGGTTTCAGGTCCGTGCATGGATACCTTAGATCCATTAGCTACGGAAGCTTGGCGTACTTCCATGCCTAGATGTACGAAATCTTCAATAAATGGAGATAAGTGGTTTGTACATCTGCTGTCAATCATCGAATGAGATCTGCTGAATGCAGACTTCTTATCACTCTAAAGTGTATTTGCTTCAATGTAGTAGCAAAGGTATTGGTTGGATTCCTCATCATAGAACATGTCCATGTCCAGATCTGTTACTCTATAGGTATGTTATAGTTCTGGACCTCACACTATGTTTTTCTTATTTTATTCACTTCATTGTACTTAGCACTTTTCACTTTTGCAGTCACATGACTTGACCCCTTTTAGGATCACGTGACTTTCCACTCTTCCTCGTCACATGACCTCATACGTGATCGTGGGATAACATGTGACTCGAGTCCAGACCAAGCCCAGACTCTCGTCTATCTATGATGTCACACCTCACGGTTACCTTGCTGTTTCCTCATGTTTCCTTATCTTTGTCTTTCCCTCACCGGCCCTCAACTATTTAGGACTCAGACAACCTATCCTAAACCACCCTAGTATCATATATATACTGTTCCCTCTCATCGTCTTTTCCTTAGTTCTATTCACTTGTCTACTCTCCCTTGGGGGCCTGGACATTTCGTTTACCACTCCTACCATCGCACTTGCCACTTCATCCCTGTCAATGGATGCTCTTTACATATCAGATTGAAATACCACTCGCCTTATTCCACATCTCACTCATCGTCATCATCGACACTCTACACCAATGCGTCGTCTCCATTCAGTCACTCATTAGACCTGTGTAACTTTGCTCTTAAGTGTCCTCGCTCACCATCCAGTTTCAAGGTACCACCACTATCACGTATAGGAATATTTCCTTCATGTGTTCTCCTTTTTGGGTAAGTAATCTCTACCATATTGATTCTCCTCTTGTTGTAATATAGAAAATGCGAGGGCGGAAGAGTGAAACTCTTCAGTTTGTGTGTAGGGAGTAGGTGGTGAAGGAAGAGTAGAATCCAAATATTGAAATGAGCGTTGCTCAAAACCAAACCTCCTAAAGATAGAACAACTTTGTTCTTCTTGTTTTTCTTTCCTTTCATATCTTGCTTTAAAAGTGGTAAAGGATTTCGTTGCAAGGGCAATGGTTCTCATCTCTCAGACAGTTTAGCTTCTGAGTCTGAGACTTTAGAAAGAGGAGTGACGCTGAAAGGAACTATTTGCATGATCCATACCCATATCATTGGTTTCTTTGATTTGGACAGTTTCCTCTACGTCTATGTTTCCTTCTTTATTTTGATCCCATCTCACCCCATGAGAAGAGGTGGTCATTGTCAGCGACGATGTTGGTCTGATCCTCTGGTACTTCATTTAGCACTGGTTCATTCATAGTGACTTCATGAATAAAACCTTCTCTCTAGACCATATTGGTCTAAGGGGCCTTTCCTTTTCCTTTTGCGTCTTTTTTCTTTTGGCGCATCTCGAAACCATTGTGGTTTCAGTTCTTCTGGAAGTTAGCTTTGCCTTGGTAGGGTTTTTTGTTTACCCCAAGGCATACTCCTCCAGAGGTACTCAATCCCAAAGAACCTGTGTGATTCTGTCGATTGTTGAATTATCCCTGAGGATGTCTCTACTGATTAGATTTAGATGGGCCTTTACAAATCACAGTGGTACAATGGGTGGAAGAAGTGCTTACATTGTCATTCTCTGCAAAGTTAATGTGGGAAGCTAAACCACCTTGAGTTCCTCTAAGGGAAACTTCAGAAAGAATCTTTTTAGTAATGTTATCCACCGAAAAATCGGAGGCAGGAGTGGTTTGTGCGACAATGGAAGCAAAAGAAAAGAATGAATCTGGAAGACCCAAAAGGATGAACATAGCTTGAAATGAGTCTGGCAGCCTTAAGCCAGCTAAGCTTAACTGATCAAACAAGGATGTAACCTTGGCAATGCTCATTTGAGTGTTTCTCAAGTTGATCCTGGAGTTAAGGATCTGATGAAATAAATAGAATTGACCAGACAGACCTTCAGATCTGAAGAGGCTAAACAATTTGTCCCAAAGTGCTTTCGCAACTGAGGAATGTATAGCAGGAGTAGTGGGATATTTGTATGAAACCAGATGGAGAAATTGATCTTCAAGGGTGTTAGCAAGAATGCCACAAACCTGTTTGTTGATGGTGATCCATATAGGTTGGTCTGCTCTGAGAGTGATGTCATGAGCGATGGACCCATTGATAAATCCCCAGACTGATAAAGATTGGAGAACTGATTGAAGACATTGGGACCAGATGGGGTAGTTGGACTATCCCTTGAGAACAGGGATGCGATTAAGAATGGTATTGTTGACTTTGAAGTTGATGGAGACAGTAAGAGTGGCCATTTAGAAAAGAAGAATATCTATGAAGCCTTCATCAGCGATCAGAATGTCAAATAAATATTGGAGAAGTAAGAATGGTGCGTTGTCTGCATGTCCTAATCCTGTTCCTGTGCCTTGTCCCTGTGTTCCTGATAGTGTCCTCAGAGATTTTCCAGGTCTCCAGTGTGTGATAATCCAGGAACAAAAGCAGTGAAGCTTCCGATTACGTCTAAGAGACTCTTGGAATTTTCAATCCCAATAAAGCTTTCACTCTATTTTCGTCCAGGGACCTTCATAAGGTTTCTCTACATAATGTGTAGATAATGGCATCCATGAGAAAGATTCAAAATACTCTAGAAATAATGTATTAAAATAATGAGGATTTATCATGTACCTGTCTAACATAAGTCCCTTTTCTATTAGAATTTCTCTTTGTGTGCATGAATGGTATGGTACATCTAAAGTCTCTGGATTACTCCAGGCATTCATAGCAGCAAAGGATAAATGGGGATCAGACATTTTGAAATATATGAATGATCACAAGTATGATGACAAGGTCAAGTAAGGGGGATGGAAGAAGAAAGATGAAGTCCACTCCTACACATGGCGACGAGTTCTTCATTGTTGTTTGCCCTCCTCAGTAGCTCTTCTTCTTTGTCTTCAGTTAATTCCTGCCAGGGTATTGTAGACATCATTTAATTGTTCTGGTGAATCTTTGAAAGAACAAATTAGTCTTTGGATAGGGATAACCTTTGCAAGAAGAATTTTGTCATTTTCATAAAGGCATTGTGACTCACCCAAGTAGAAAGAAATTCTAGCCTGGAAATCGTAAAGTTGATTCTAGGTTTGCATACTCATCCCAAAGATTTTCTACTCCAATTGAGGAAGCAGCACTCAATATCTTTCGATGATTTTGTAGAGATCAACGGATTGTTCAGCCCGAAAAACAGGAGTCATCACTTTGAAAAGGAAGATGTTGGCGTAATTGGAAGGTAGAAAGAGGTCATGATGGAAGATCTTAAACCCTTGATTATGGATTCGGAGGTTACAGGTCTTGTTGTAAGTGCGAACTGGGAAAGCCCATCCAGCTCCCTCGAGGTATTGGCCAACGGTTTCATCAAGATATCAAAGGCTGTTGATGGGTTATCTTTGAACCACAAGGTGATTCAGATGAGTCTCCTCTGGGCAAAGCCTGAAGGGAATTACCTATCAAGGGGAAATCTCCACTTCTCTAAGGTTGAGAAGTGGGGTCTGGTGTTGGAACCAGACGGGGGCTACCAGTTTCATCACCCTGATATTGGGTGACACTTCCACCACCATGTAGTGACTGTGCTAAGTCAGAAGCAATGGTGGGGATGGGGGTGGATGGAACACAAAGTGTTCTCGATGGATGTCCCAAATCTCCTAATCATCTTCATCAAGTATTATCCACTTGCTCTCCATGTACATTCCTGTCAATGACGTTGGCACCTAGAAAAGTGTCCTTCATCCAGAGGTACTCCATGTCCTCTGAATGACTGGAAACTATATACTCGCCTGTTTCCAGATCCAAAATGTCCGCTCCCAGAAGGTCAATCATTTTCTGAACACCGATTAGACTGACTGGCTTTGGCTGAAGTACTGGGAGGGGCCTGCCCTAAACTAGTCACGTGACTTGCACACAGACCAACGGATCTTACCTGAAGGCTGTACCAGATCATAGCTGCATAACACACAGCACGGCCCACAGCCTTACATAGCCCCTCTTAATCTCCGCACACAGCCTCACACTGCCGCATGTCACACAGCCCAGTGCACAGCCTCGCACAGCCTCCTTCATCTCCGTGCATAGCCTGGCTCACAGCCTCCTTCATCTCTGCGCATAGCCTGGCTCACAGCCTCACACAGCCCGCACAGCAAACACAGCTTGTACAGCATTCGGCATTGCCTTATAGCATAGCCTTGCGCCATGGGTCAAGGGTATATCCTTATATAGGTACTATACAGTTCTAGACACCAAACATGTACACACACAGTAGGATAGTATATAAGGCTCGTTGCCACTCCAGAGAACCTCAGTCTTGTTCTCTTGGAGTTTCCCCAACTTCATACACAGTCTAAGGCTTACACTTGACTAGCAAGTACCTGCTCCATTGATAAGAGGTTGGTTGTTTCACTAGAACAAGACTTTACTTCTCACTGCTGCTGGACAACTCTAGTCACCATCTTGCACGTCCCCCAGCACACCCTCGTCATCGTCTCGCACAACCAGCTCAACAGTAAAAGCCACCTAGTCACCGTCTAGTCCCCTTCGCTCACACTTCGAGGCTCTCAGTGTCTATAATCAAGAAGGAGGAATCCCCAATCATCTTGCCCCTTTTATAAAGGAGGAATCCAAGGAACAATCACTGTCACCCACGCTGCGTAGTTCTAGTCTCTCATCATACCGGTCTCACTCTACCGCTTATCCACCGTATCACCGTTTCTCACGCCGTTCTAGTTCCACCAGATCGTTCTCAACGATCTCCTTTGACAGCTCCGATTCGGAGTACTGTAATCCAACACCACTTCGCACTCCCACACTGCTTCCAGAAGCGGTCAACTGGGAACCAGTTCACCTTCGTCCTCGGCCCCACGCCGTCCCTTCTACCACTTGGACAGACAGTTTACCCACGGTGGTAAACGACACAGAATTCCAAAACAGTGCCCATACGTACCTACCATCTCCGGCCATCAATCTGTGTGAAATATTTATCCCAACAGAGGTGGACGATATTATTCGCAAAGGGATTGAACTTGGCCTGCAACAACAGCGAGAACAATATAGACAATACGTTCTCGAACGAGTCGCAGCTGCTCGAGCCAGAGTCGAGGCATGACTACAGATTAGAGAAAGGAGTCCCACTCCCCATCCTCATATTAACGTTATCCCTCGCCGTTGGTTTAGGGGTCCCACTCCTCCTCCTGCTCTTGAGCGCCGTATATCTCCACTTAGGCCAAGAGGGGTTCTCCGCATCCCTGCACGTTACCGTCCATATAGTTAGTTACTCAACAATAGCTTCTGAATTCCCCGATCTGTTCTTTGTACCAATAAACCCGCATTTACGCCACCCGCTAAATCCACCTTTGCGCCGACATCCTCGCTTGAACCTTGTCTCCCTGTTGCCTTACACACACACATCTCCCATAAGCAGCTCTGGCACCGAAGAAACTCTCATCCACTCCCCTCAAGCAGTGCAACCCAGCTCTGTTTGAATTTCACAAGAACTGCCTCCTCCTCCGTCAAACTAAGTCCACTTTCTACCCTAAATCCGCACATGGAAAACTACTTAAGAGGGCTCGTCAACTCGAACGACGCAACAAACCACCCTCTCCTAAGAAATGAGCATCGTCACCCAAATCGCCCTCATCATTGCTACTGTCGCCCTCTACGTTAATCCACCACCCGCCTCCGTCGTCCGTCTCACCCTCCTTCCCACACTCGCCTTCCTCGTCTTTCTCATCATCTGGACCGTTCCCAAAGGGGAAGTCTTCGTCTTCCATATCTCGTACAATTCCCACCGCTTTGAATTCGGCATCTCTGAACGTGCTAATCCTACCGATGCCACTGAACGCGTAAAGGGAGATAACACGGACTGGGATACAGCAGCTAACAAGTGGGGTCCAGCAGGTTGGGACACATCCGTGTGGGAGGATCCATCAGGCCCTAAACCCTCTAACCCTGAATGGGCAGATTGGGTACTTAACAACGTAAACTTCTCTTCGCTTCTTAACCTAGCCGGTCACATCTTTACGCGAAACGCCATACAAACGTATGAGGAAGAACATCACACTCCCCATCCCTACTTAGTTGAATCGTCTTCTTCTTCTTCCATACCACTTTTAGAAACCCCCGATAACGCCTTAGCCCCACTTCAGCCAGGTGGACTTGCTACTGATTGGCCGCATCATACTGACGTACAAGATTGGGATCTAAACTCCGATACCGAAATTCCGGGTCTGCATTAAGTAATCATTTTCCCCGCTTGTACAAATCTATAGTCTCCTTTTTCCTTCGTCTAAATCTATTCTCGTTACCTGCCCAACATGGCTATCCCTCCGTATAACCCCACTCAGCTTCTGGCTGATCTCCTAGCTGCGCCAGATGACACCGCTAAGCTCACCCTACTCTCCAACACCTTCTTGGGAGTAAACCAAGCAATCCTAAATCTTGAAGCACAAGTGAACACTATTCCACTGCCCCCGCCACCTAACGTGAGAATCTCTAAGAAAGTCGAGATATTCGCTGACCCGGGTGAATTCAAAGGTGAGATCTCTAAATTTGAGGACTGGTGGTTGAAAATGCAAACATGGCTAAACCTAAACTCTGACTCAGTACCCGCGAAATCCTACGAAGCAGTCGTAGCAGTGCTCTCTCGTCTAGGGGGCAACACCAGCCTCACCTTTGCCCGCTCCCGCTTAGAAAAGGGGAAAGCATACAAATGGAGCACCTTGGTGGACGATCTAGAAAAACAATACCGACCCACCGCCAAGGAAGATTGGGCATTACAGAAATTGTGGAACTTCAAGTACACCTTCGGCGATAGAAGGATGCATATTAAGACTTACGTTGATCGCTTCAAAGCCCTAGCTGAGGAAGCCCAAATGTCAGTAACCCACGCCACCGACATCCTAGAAAGGAATATTCCAGAAGAAATCTGCAATCGTATCATCATGGATGGTAACCGTTCCCTGGAAGACATAGACGCATACCTAGCCTGGGTATTGGAAATAGGCGAACACCTTGAAACCACTCATTTCCTTACCAGAAAGGCCAAGAACCCGCTCTTCCGCCCTAGCGCAGGCTCATCCAAGAACCATCATGTTATAGTTCAGGACCCATACGCTACGCTTTTCATTTTCTTCACCTAATCGTACTTAACAACTTTCACTTTCGTAGTCACATGACCAAGTCACCTGACTTACCCCTTTTCAGATCACGTGACATTCCACTCTTCTTCGTCACGTGACCTCACACGTCACGTGACCTCACACGTGACCGTGGGACAACACGTGACTCAAGTCTAGACCTAGTCCAGACTCTCATCTTATCTATGACGTCACGCCTCACGGTTACCTTGCGTCTTACTCATGTTCTCTTATCTTCTTCCTTCTCACACCAGCCCTTAACTATTTAGGACTCAGACGACCTACCCTAAATCCCTCATATTTACATATATAAATCAGACCTCTACGTCGTCTATCCCCAGTCCTATTCACTTGTCTACTCTCCCTTGGGGGCCTGGACACTTTGTTTACCACTCCCTTTCCATACCATTGCACTTTGCCGCTTCATCCTCATCATCGGATGCTACGTTGCTTTTACGTTTCAATACCAACATCCCATTGTGTCATCGCCCTCGTCGTTGTCTACGATACCGATGTCCGACGCATCATCTCAATCAGTTCACTCGTTATACCTGCTGGAACGTGGGTCTAACTTCGTTCATAAGTGTTCAGCTCACCATCCGGTTTCACATCGGGACCCCAATGCTATGGATGTAGATGCACTATGGGAACAGGAATCAGAAGCAGAAGAAGTTAATGCGCTCAACCGCACTCGGAAATGCTTCTCCAGCTGTTTCAACTGTGAAGGAACTGGTCATTTCGGCAAAGACTGTAAGAAGCCTTCCACACGCTGCAAAGAGTGTAATTGGTCCCGAGGGGATCATAAGAAATCATGTTCTAGAACAAAGAAAGTACGTACCATGGAAACTGAAGAACCTTCTAGCGAGAAGGGAAAAGCCAAAGCAGCTTGAGTGGTCTGGGTGCCCAAGTTGCTTCTATTACTAATTCATCTCCGTCTTCCCGTCATTTAACTTATAGCCGAACAGGGTCTCCAATAGATTTGGAGCTCAGCTGGGGCTCCCTACCGGTGCTTGATTCTGTTCACACCCCTTCCACCTCTTCAATCCCAGATGCCGCTCATGTAAGGACCCTTGATCCGAGAGATATTTGTCTTGACATAATCATTAAAACCCCCGGAAAGAATGGAAAGAATTTCTGTACCAAAGCACTACTAGACAGCGGTGCCAACTATATTTATCTTGACCGCACTTATGCCGAAAGACTCCGAATCCCATTACGACCTATCCCACGACCTATCCCCGTCTATAACGTAGACGGATCTGCTAACTCCACCGGATCGATTACCCATTGTGCCGAACTAATCATAGAGTTCCAAGGGCACAGGGAAAAGGTTCTAGCTGAAGTAACAGATCTAGGGAAAAATCAGTTGATACTCAGATACACATGGTTAAAGAACCATAACCCCGAAATAGATTAGCCTACCGGCAAAGTTCACATGACACGTTGCCCCTGGACTTGCCGGGCACTCCAGGAAAAGCCACCCTTCTTCCGTCAAATTGAATCCGAAGAGATTGACACCTTGATCCACATAAACTCCCTTAAGGAAGAACCTGCCAAAGAGGCTCAACCCGAAACCCTTGTTCCAAAAGTGTTTCATAAGTATTTGAGCACCTTTTCCAAAAAGGAGTCCGAACAGATGCCGGTCCGCAAACCATGGGACCATGCCATCGATCTCAAAGACACATTTAAACCAAAGAAAGGTTGCTTAATCCCACTCTCCACCACTGAACAGAAAGAAGTGTCGGAATTCATAGACGATCAGCTAAGCAAAGGGTATATCTGCTCCTCTAAATCTGAACAAACATCACCCGTCTTCTTTGTTTTGAAAAAGGATGGGCGCAAACAGATGGTGCAGGACTACCGGTATCTCAATGAGCACACAGTGATAAACAATTACCCGCTACCGCTGATCTCCCAACTAGTTGATAAGCTCAAAGGAGCACAATG
>JBBPRT010000479.1:0-11215 GCA_038093175.1 Boletus hoseneyae
GTCGTCCTGGTCGGCCCGGATGTGTACTCGCTGGTCTGGGGCAATGTTGAGCATCAACTCGCCAGCAGCCTTGTCCTGCTTGACATTCCAAGCGGTTTGCTCGACTCCAGCCGCTGTTGGACGAGTCTCTTTGCCATCTACAAGGCGCCAGAGGCCTTTTGAGCGAAATAGAGCCTTCATTTCTTCGCTCCATGTGTTGTAATTGGTTCCAGTGAGCGCCTGGATGCGATGGGAGTGGGATTGGTGTTCTGAGGACATGGTGCGAAGGGGAGTGATAGGAAGCGAAGAGGCAGAGTGGGAGGCGAAGAGGCAGAGTGGGAAGCGAAGAGGAGTGATGGGAAGCGAATTGTGGGGCAAAAGGTTTTTGTTTTGCTGTGGGACAACGAGCTGAGGAAAATTGATGCGACTAGAGCGCAGGGCTCATAACCTGTTAAACAGCTGGAATCGCACAGCTGGAGTCCACAGTCAGAACTGAAGAAGCGCCGACTGTGATACTCTGACTATGTACCTAGCTAGGATACAACAACAAATATTCGCCACAATGTGTGGCGCATTACCCAAAATGCGCAGAGTGCGCAACACACCTCTAACAATTTATTTGCCTTTCTTACATTAGGATGCAACCCAACTGACATTAGTGTCAGTAAGGGTGTCAGTCAGGATTCACATGTTACTTATGTAATGTTACCATGTGATCTTATCTATTACATGAGGCGCTTACACTATTCATATTGGTCATATTGATACGATCCCATTGTATCTTTCTTACTCATCATTTGAGTCTTTATTTCCATTGAATAGTATCTTTATTTTAGATAAGAGCATTATCTGCTATTCGCCAGAATATCTTAGAACATTCTAGGAACATACATAGATACAAACATCTCTGTACATATTTAAGGACAGCCCTTATGGCTCATCTTATCTTAACGAGTTATCTCTTGATTCGTTCTCTCTGCTTACTAAAGCAAGACACTTGGTTCAACCAACGTTTCACCTATCCCAAGTGATTGTTCCCACTTGAGACTGTCTTTTACTCCTCTTTCCCTTGCGTAACACTTCGAGGTACACTTTATACTTCAAAATTGTTGAGTACAGCAGATGCCTACTCAAAGCACCCACCCCATCAAACAGGAGTGTAGGCTGAGTAAGCTGTGATGTAATCGTCTGGTCCTTTAAACATGCAGTACACTATATGCGTCTTTTTCTCACTGCGTTTTAAAGTCCTGATCTATCATGAATTTGCAATGATGGCACCACTGATACTCTTGGCAAGTGGAGGCTGTCAATCTAGCAAACCCACTGATCACTCAATCCGTTCTCATTTTTTTATACAGATATTTGAGATATATGGAATTGCTGCTATGGCAATAAATGGTACGCAAGGTGTAGAGGAGTGTGATCGGACCATTGTGGCTTTCCAGAACGATGTGAGGTGTCACATGCTCCTCCTTTCTAACATAGGCACTGTTGGCCTCAATCTAACAGCTGCAACGGTGGTGAGACTCTTTGTAAGTGAATTTCATCATGACAAAGCCAACTCCCGATCTGCAAACAGGATCAGTGCTGGTCATGCATGCTGGTAAATCAAATTATTGGGTGTGCTTGGCGCCTTGGTTAGACCGAGGTTGCCATTTATAATTTGGTTTGTGACCAGACAGTGGATTGTTTAATGACAGACTATGCGCAAGGCAAGAGCTCCATGCTGGAGCAATTTTTGGCCACTCAACATGGAAGAGGTGGGCCTAACAAGGTGCTTTCAAGGCATGCAACCACTAATGCATATTGCAGATGCAAAAAAGCTGCTTGGAGCCAGTAGACCCCCCCCATTGAAGAGCTCCCTCCCAAAGGGGCAGGGGCAGATTTGAACCCAGATACAGAGACCAAGCCAACGTTACATGGAAAGGGTGGCAGAAAGGGTAAAAATTGCAAGAAAAAAAGTGCTGCAATAAGTGAGTGTAGAATTTATTGCTATTCTCCACTCAAACTTTCTAATCGAAGCAGCAGAGGCAACCAAACAACCCAGCGGAGGTGACCCAGGTACTTGCAAGCTACCGTAGTTGGTGTGTGTAGAAGCTGCTGACTACTAGGATCTACCTGTGACGCATCTGTAGAAATGGCCAGAACAGCTGAGGCACTCAGCTACCCAGGTAAACTGGCCATCCAGGAATCACCAGGGTCCCCAATTGGTGTATGGAGTTTGCTGTTAATTCCATTCATCGGTGATACGGGTGCCCAAAATAGCAGACACTGGCAATGCCCAAACTGCTAAGCTACTTGATCGCCAGGGCAAATCAGACACCCATCAACTACTTGGGTCTATAGCTGGTAAGTGTAGAATTTGATAGTAACATCTGTTCCCTGGTGACATGGCTGCCAAAGTAGTTCAGGCTGCCAATGTTGAACCTGCCAGACCACCCAGCGGCCAAGAAACATCAGATACTCTCAATTTGCCCAGATCTGTAGTTGGTGGGTTGGATTCATTGGCAATGTCCATTCATCAGTGACTTAACTACTGAGATAAAGTAGCCAAACCACCCAGTGGCCAAGGCATATCAAGCACTCTCAAACAGCCTGGGTCCACAGTAGGTGGGTGTGCAGCCCATTGGCAGCATCCAGTCGCCAGTGATGTTGGCTACTAACTAAAAATTTCAAGTGACTGCAGCTACTAGCACCGAAGCTACTAGACCGCCTGACAGCCAAGATGAGTCAGGCATTCTCAAAACCCCCAGGACCATCTTTGTGTTAGAGGTGTGTTGCGCACTCTGCGCATTTTGGGTAATACACCACACATTGTGGCGAATATTTGTTGTTATATCCTAGCTAGGTACATAGTCGGAGTTTCACAGTCAGCGCTTCTTCAGTTCTGACTGTGGACTCCAGGTATGTGCACTCCGTACTATCTATAATATTTGTTCTGACTGTGGACTCCAGCTGTGCGATCCCAGCTGTTTAACACTTTGGTGAGTCAGCATTCACCATCAGCACCAGCCCACCAGTGAAGTTGCTGTTGAGATAGACAAGCCACCCTATGACCAAGGAGAACCCGCTAATAGCAGTGTGCAAGGGAGGTTTGTCACGGGGAAAGAGCCCGGTTACCTTGCTCACCCTGCAGAAGGACTCAGAGAGGATGGGAATCACGTATGGGAGCCCTCTTAGCAGGGCTGTGCAAGGGTACTTTGCCTTTTTCTTATAGTCAGCTCATTATATGTACTGTAACAGCTGGCCTCATGTCAAGATGCGACTGTGGATAGCGCTGCTGACATATCAACTTTGCCCGCCATGGCAAGCGAAGCAGTTACTGGCGAGTCTGGCAGGTCAGCATCCAGGTATTGCTTGAAGAGAAGTCATAAGGCACTGTCACCTCCAAACAGCCCTCCCTGCCCTCAACACTCAAGAAAGGTCTGCTCTGCAATTGCACAGGGTGATAAAAGAAATACGGGTGATGGGACTGAAGAGCCACCAAGAAAACTTCTTCGTGCTGACTGGGGTGCACCTGGGCTGGTGCTTTCTTCCACAGCCGGTCAGACGATGCCTTGGTAAACCAACCAAAGCCCCCTGAACATCATGGCTATTAGCGGTCTCAAATTCAAGACAGGAGTTCTGTCCATTGTCTTCACACAGCAGTGTCTCACTTCAGCATTTTAGAAGTAGGGTTAAAAATAAATGGTACTTTGCATGCCACATAGGAAAATATCTCCTCAGCGCGATCTGCTTCAACAGTACCAATACACCTCAAATGTCGGCAGTCTCAACCCTGCTTTAAACGCCAACCTTGTGTGCATGATGACATATGCTTTTGCGCTCGGCCCTAGTCTGTCACCCTCATCCTCACTCTAAACATGCTCACCCCTCACCCACGCTCACCGGAACGTGACTTGGCCACTAGGGAACTCATTTGGTACGTTCCGGGGCATCCTGAAGATGATAAATCCCAACGATGCTTTGGTAAAAGGGCACCGAGACAGATAGACTTGGAGCAATGAGCCAGAAAGCTGTATGGGCCACCTAGTTGAGTTGAGTATCTGGTGACCAGACTACGAGTTGAGCACGTTTCTGAGAGTAAGTGAGGTCCCCTTACCATTTATATCGACGTGACATGACTAATGAATTCATGAACGAGAAGTGCAAGATCTTGCAGCTACTAAGTCTATCTGTCTCGGTGCCCTTTTATCAGAGCATCATTGGCATATTTTTATCATCTTCAGGATGCCCTAGAACACACCAAATGAGTTCCCCAGTGGCCTAGTCACATTCTGGCTTGTCTGGTTCATATTTAGCCCTTCCAGGCGAGTTCCTCTGGCTATTTCACTCTAGCTGCTCACACTCTGCTTCTGACACATTCTCCAGATTCCTAGGTCAGTTTCTTGCGTATCATCATGCGTAGATACCTCCTCCACTGCCCTTCAAGGCCAAGGCTCGGGGACTCATTCTGGATGTGGGCATACTGGTGGTTCTAGCGCTGCTGTGGATGCTATCGGTGCATCGTCCTCATCCCTCGAGACGTGCTGATCAATTCCTTTAATTTCTGTTGTCAGTTGTGCGCTTCCATTCTCTCCTCAGTGGACTCAATGTGATGTGTCACTTCATTTGATGACGATTTCACCACCTCGCTCGACCTCAACATACATTTAGTATAGCACTCACCATTCCGTACTCAATCATAGATGTAAACTACATTTGGGTGAGTTTATTTGTTTTGCTCCACAGTATAAACACACATTGAGCACGCCTTCAGGTGTTATTGAGTTCTTTCGGCATAGCTGATAATCACAGTTGTGCAATTTTATTTCAAATTTCACTTGATAATAAAAACTTACCTCTAAACTCAATGTAGGGCTTCTGAGCCCATGTTGGGCTGGTGAACAATCCACCGATTCGGATACCCTAGGTCATCTAAGTTATCCATGGGAACTGGAATAGAGCAACCTGCTGCAGTCAGTAGGATTGTGTTGATGTACTTTATCTGGTGGTGCATGTGGACCGCTGGCAAATATGCAAGTACCCGCATATTCGACCCTGGCAACAACAACATATTGCTTTTTTCTGCAAATACGTACTTACTACCAATGTTAAAACCAGATTTTTGAGATCAGAAGACATTCAAGTTTCTTTTGATATTCTAATCTCTCTCTGCACTTTCCGGCACTAACCATCTCACGATCAGGGTCGCCTGAATTGGTTTGTACTTGATTGATTATGACCTGATCAATTGTACCCCCTTGTAGAATTCAATTGATCCATTCCAGGCCTTGCACCATCCAGTCGTTTTGCTTGGAGATATGTCGGTTTGTGCTTGATTGACTAGTGCATAAACTTTTTTTTCGTTTCCACTGCTTCATTCTGCCACTCTTGTTTGAACTTTGAAGGCAATTTCAGAAGTTCCTGGTCCTGATCAGTGACCTGGTAGACTGGACCCTTTGTGGAATTCAATTGATCAGGTCCACTGCCATCTAATGACACTTTGACACCACTGGAAGATGTTTTAGGCTCACAGGATCCATATGTGGCCATGGCCTGGGTCCGCAGGTGACCCACCCCATGAGCTAAATTCCATCATTGTTGTTGTCGACAACAATCTGAACGAGAGTGCATTCAGGCTCCAATCTTTCTTCAGTGTATTTGAGGTGATGCTGCTCCTCTCTTGTGTGACAATTGCAATGTCATGTGCTAAGATTCTATCAATGAAATAGGTCAAAGGCACTTACAATAAAAACGCCAGCTCGTATCTCATTTCAGACAAAGAGGAAAAGCAGGTCCCATTCCTTCTCAAATATTTCAAAGTGGTGGCTGAAGTTTCAGGTTGGATATCTTTCATATACAAGGCTGAAAAGATATACACAAAGTTCCACTTGCAGGCACTCTTCGCCCAGAGTCCCTTAAACAGTGAAGCCATCGTTGGGCCTGCGTAAGCATAGTAATTCACTGTTGGTGATGAGTCTATTCCTGACACTTTATTCTAGCAGGGCCATGGAAGCGGCTGGGTTTACAATGGCAGAACTGAAGGTAATTGATATTATTTGCAGCTGCAATGAACTTGTGATATGATGATGTTTCCATTAGACTGCCTGGACTTTGACTCCTTCGGAGGTGAAGGAGGCGGAAGACAAGGTACTTCTATCTTCCCAGCTCAGGAGGGTTGCAATTTGAGCCCTCAGCAAGGAAGACGCTAAGCAACGGCATTGTAAGTGCCATCATACTGTCGTACTATGTCCCGCAGATGTTGACGACTCTTTAGTGCTTCTCAAATTCTTGCAGGACTTTTTCTTTGGCACAGATCCCAATCAGCCCTTGGATGCCATCACCATTGAGACATGGTATGGCCTGATAGAAGGCGCTCCCATTAGTGGTTCCAATCAATTCACCATTGCCACCTCTTTTGTTTTTGGTAATCTCGAAGTAAGTCATATGATTGAGTTAACTTGTGTTTTATGCCCAGATACCTGTTCTTGGTCATATGGAGCTTGGAAAGGTACAGGGCTCCTTGGACGACAAAGGTGTTGGTATTTTGTTCAATGGTAAGTAGGCAAAAAGCAAGGTGGTGATATTCACTGCCAAGAAGACAGACTCCATGCAATACAACCTCTACACTGGTGGTCAAAATCATTTATCAGCCACTAATCACATGATCACTTTGATCTCCACCTTGTAAGCTTCCATCATTCAACATGTGTAGAATGCTGATCGTGATTGCAACAGATTCTGAGAAATCTACATATATGCGTGCAATCGTACGAATAAATCCTTCTGTTTGTTTGAAAACAAAAAAAAAAAAAAAAAAAGGAAAAAACCAAAAGAATACATGGCTGTGTTTTGTACAGGTATGATATTCCAGGATGTGTGACATGTTGTCAATGGTTGGTGGAGGTGGTATAGCTTGACGGAGGTGGAAAGTGCAGTAGAATTCTAGGGCATTAAATTCTTGTCGGCGTTCAGCGCGGTAAAGGAAGTGAGTTCGTATAAGATGAGGAGAAGGGCAACATAATAGGGTTGTGAAACCGGATGAAAGCCTGAACAAGTTAATCCTACTAAATAGCAGGAGTGATGAGAGAACTGATGGAGATGATAGTTTGGAAATCGGAGTCGACAACAACAACGAGTGATATGGTGAACGATGACAATGGTATTGAGACGAAGTAACGATGTAGCATCCGTTAACGAGGATGAGTTCGGCACAGTGCAAGGGTAAGGAAGAGGAGTAGTAAACAAAGTGTCCAGGCCCCCAAGGGAGAGTAGACAAATGAATAGGACTAAGGAAAAGACGACGAGAGGGAACAGTATATATATGATACTAAGGTGATTTAGGGTGGGTCGTCTGAGTCCTAAATAGTTGAGGGCCGGTGAGGGAAAGTCAAAGATAAGAGAACATGAGGAAACAGCAAGGTAACCATGAGGCATGACATCATAGATAGACGAGGGTCTGGACTTGATCTAGACTCAAGTCACGTGTTGTCACACGGTCACGTGTGTGGTCACGTGACGAAGAAGAGCAGAAAGTCACGTGACGAAGAAGAGCAGAAAGTCACGTGACGAAGAAGAGCAGAAAGTCACGTGACGAAGAAGAGCAGAAAGTCACGTGACGAAGAAGAGCAGAAAGTCACGTGATCCTAAAGGGGGTCAAGTCATGTGACTATGTCACGTGACTGCGAAAGTGAAAAGTTGCTAAGTACGATGAGATGAATAAAAGTGAAAAACGTAGCATAAGGTCCAGAACTATAACACTACCCCCATTCACCAGCTTCGAGATCCAGTCTTGAGTTGGTGAATTCCAAATAGGAGGGACCGAATGGTGTGAAGAGAAATGTGAATTGTTCGTCGGAGATCCTGTGGATAGGACGTGGAGCCGCGGGATGAGCTGCGTGAAAGTCGTTTATTGCATCTTGGGCATGTTTTAAATTGATGGCAGGTTCCCAGGTGTGATCCACCTCATCCCATCCTTTCTAATGGATGAGGTATTGCAATTTTCCGCGGTATAAACGTGATTGGACGATAAAGTCCACTTCGTATTCTTCGTGATGATCTTCTGTCATGGTAATGGTGTCTGGTTTATAAATGTTTTGTCCGGCTAGCGGAGCTTTATAGGGTTTAATGCGGGAAATGTTGACTGTGGGATGGATGGAAACGGATGAAGGGAGGACGAGGGTGACGGCATTAGGGAGTACGGCGGAGATATGGTAGGGGCCAATGTATTTTTGTGTTAATTTACGGGCAGGGTAGGGAAGGGAAAGGTGATCTGTCGAGAGCCAAACAAGATCACTGGTGGAATATGTGGGTGCAGAGGAACGTTTGGATTCTTGTGCGTGCGACATCCAATCGTGTGTTTTCTTTAACGTTTCGCGTATCTCGTCATGAGAACGTCCGAGGGTTTTAGCAAACGACCCCCCAGGGGTTTTAGTGGACGTCGTGGGTTCTGAGCCCATGGGAGGTGCATAATTCCGTGTGATCGTGAACGGTGAAGTTCTGGTTGCCATTGAGATAGTGTTGTTGTGTGCGAATTGGGCCATCTTTAGCATCGATGCCCAAGAATCCTGGTTTTTTGCCACATAGGCCTGTAGATAAGCGAGGATCTCCCGATTGATCCGTTCCGTTTGTCCATCCGTTTGTGGATGGTACGCCATAGACAGATTTTGCTGTATGCCCAAGACTTTCAGCAACTCTCTGGTAAACTCTGAGACGAATTGCGGTCCTTTGTTGAAAAAAATAGTGTTAGGAAGTCCGTGGAGACACCAAACGTGGTCTCTAAATAAAGAAGCTAAGTCCGAGGAAGAAGTGGTCTTCATACATGGGAATAGAATGATTTCTTTGGAAAAACGGTCCACAACAACCCCTATAGAATCAAAGCCAAGAGAAAGGGGAAGTCCGGTTACAAAATCAATGGAAATGTTCTCCCATGGATGGGAAGCAATGGGTAAAGGAAGGAGTTTTCCTGCCGGTGGCTTTGACAAACCCTTCGTGAGGGAGCACACCTGACAGTGTTCAATGTACGTAGAAATGTCTTTAGTGGCTCCAGGCCACCAGTAAAATTTGTGAATGGAAGCAATGGTACAGTTGCGGCCGGGATGACCTGCGACTGGAGAATCGTGAAAAATGGAAATAAGTTCGTTGCGAACAGAAAGGGGCACGAAAACGATGCTGTTCGAATTTCTGAAAAGTCTGTCCGTTGCATAGTATTCATACTCATTTACTGCATCAACGTTGAGCCTAGATGATTCCATACATAATTTAATTTCAAAATTAGGAGTGAGAGACGTAGAAGAGATGGCTTGGACTCCCGTAGAGCCAAACCCTTTGTCGTTTCGTACTAACTCGTCAAGAGTCTTGGATTCTGATAGTGTTGGGTTTTCTATTTTTTCAATAATTAGTTAGGCAATGCGGTCAAATTTGGAAATGTGAAAGGGGGAATTGGAATGGTTGAAGAGGATTACACCAATTTCTCCCCTATAATCGGCGTCAATAACTCTGGCCATGACATCAATTTTGTGCTTGAAGGCGAGGCCCGAGCGTGGTGCAATCCTCCTGTAGGTACCGAGAGGGAGTTGGATCTTGACATGGGTGGGGATGAGTTTTTGATCATGGGCGGGGATGTCAAGATCTTCGGTAGAATATAGGTCGAAACCGACGGCGGATGAGGAGCCTTTCGAGGGTAAGCGGGCATCAGGGGAGGTCAGTTCAACGGGAATAGATAAGGAAGAATATTGGAGAACATGTGAAGGGAAAACGGTGATGTTCTCATTTAATTTATCGACTGCATCGCCGTGATCTGGGCGACAAGATAAGGTGTCGGCACGTCCGTTCGTGTTGCCAGGTTTATAGATTAACGTGTAGTTGAACTCTTGTAGGAGTTCGTGCCATTGCGCCTGGCAACCGGAAAGCGTTTGAGGCTTTTTCCAGTATTTGAGATTTTTGTGGTCTGTCCAAATCTCGAAGTTAGCCTTTCCAATGAGATAATGATGCCACTCCTCAAGAGCGTGTATGATAGCAAGCAACTCCTTGTCATAGATGGGATAGTTGCGTTCGGCGGAAGAAAAAGAGTATGAAAGACAAGCGCATGGGCGCCAAGACTTATCCTCCCCTAGGACTGATAGCACCGCTCTGGTGGCGATGTCACTTGCGTCGGTTTCAACGCGCATGTCCTTGGAGGAGTCAGGGTATGCCAAGAGTGGCACGGTCGTGAATTGTTTTTTGAGCGTGTCAAACGCTTTCTGCTGAGCCTCCCCCCAGATGTAAGGTGTGTTTTTCTTCGTGAGATCATTGAGGGGACGGGCAATCTGTCCAAAACCGTTAATAAAACGTCGATAATAGTTACAAAGTCCCAGGAAGGACTGGAGATGTTTTAGTTTGGTGGGTGCTGGCCAGTCAAGGATGGCGTCCACTTTTTTTGTTTGCATGCCGACACCGTCAGCTGAAACTGTCATGCCGAGAAAGTCAACTTTGTCAGCATTAAAGATACATTTTTCGGGTTTAGCATAAAGGTCGTTCTCGCGTAGACGGCGCAGAACTTCCTTAACAACTTCGGAGTGTTTGTTGTCGGTTTTATCCTTTGTATAAATACACATGTCATCCAAATAGACAATGATGATGGTGTACATGTCATTAAAGATGTCGTTCATCATCTGTTGGAACGTAGGCAGACTGTTAGTCATGCCGAAATACATTACGACGGGCTTGTAAGCCCCCAGCAGCGTTACAAACGCGGCTTTCCACTCGTCGCCTTCTTTGATGTGGACATTGTTGTATCCCCATCTCAGGTCGAGGCAGGTGAACTTGTCCGCTCCTTTGAGTCGGTCGACAAGGGCTGAAATGAGAGGAAGAGGGTATGAGTTTTTTACTGTACCCTCGTTTAAATAATGATAGTCCATGACTAGGCGTTTTTCACCTGTTTTTTTGGGAATAAAGAAAACAGGTGCTGTTTGTGGGGACTTGGGAGGACAGATATAGCCCTTCGCTTGCTTGGATGCTATAAAGTTGTGAACTTCTTCAAGTTCGGCGTCAGCTAAGGGAATTACCCGACCCTTTTTGGGTACAAAGTCGGGTTTCAAATCGATGGTGTGGTCCCAAGGTTTGCAGACCGGCATCCATTGTGATTCTTCCTTGCTGAAAACGTTAAGAAATTCGTGATATTGTGAAGGTACCTTTTCTGCAAGACCTTCTTTGATAGAGCGTATGGAGGCATTCCAGATGCCGTGTACCAGGTTTGCTGCGTTGATCGTAATGC
>JBBPRT010000480.1:0-11214 GCA_038093175.1 Boletus hoseneyae
TATCAAGGAAGAAAATGCAATAAAATTCAGTCCGCCACCAGCAGCAGTTCCAAAGATGCCTCCAAAGAAGAGCGTAGCCTGAAACCCATGCGTCCAATCAGAACAAATAAACATATATGAATCCGAGACTCACATTAAACGACACTTTTCTTCCTATGATATCTGCCAAGATTCCCCAGGTGGTTGCTCCCACAATCATTCCAGCAAACTCAGCCAGCACGGCATACTCAATTCGGGACGGATTGAACTCCTGTTCCACTTGCGGAAGTACGACGGCAAGGCCCTGGAGCCACAGGTCTTTACAATTGCGTCATATCAGCAACGTGTTCCAGGGGTGGGATGGCAGACTCACTATCTGCTAGCCATCCTAGGCCACTAAGGATAAAGAGCTGCCACTGATAACGACCGAATCCAATTCTGGCAGTATGGTTAACAGAGTCATCACCGGTAGCTGAGAAAGCTACGTACTCTTCTTGCATGCACTTGTTGACTAGATAGAGGAACGATAAATGAACGGTGGTAGATGGCACGAGCGCTGGACGTACTGAGTGCGCACTTGAGCTCGTAGTCCCGCGCGACACCATTGGTGAGCGAGAGATCTGAAGCTGAACCGCCATCCTCGCTCGGTGTTGTCCGCTTCTCGAAATTGACTGGATCACCTTGAACTGTGCTCATCTTGTCGTAACCGGGTCAAAAAGGGACTTGCAATGAGTCTAAGAGACAGAAGTCGTTCCCACGAAGGACGATAACAACGCAACCTTTTGTATCGAGGACTCCCGCGATTATAATTTTAAAATCCCAACGTGATGGCAGTTGGAGCATCACGCGCACCGCCTCAGGAACGAAAATATGGAAGTGGTCGACGAGCGTAACTTTGACACTCGACGGATCTCGGTGATCGCATAAGAGGCGTGCGACAGATCACAGCGGTCTTTGAGCTCGCGGGGCTCACTGATCCTACAAACGGTTTATCAGAGGTATAAGGGTTGCCTGCTTCTCGGAGTCGGAGGGACATATTATTGTCTCGGGAGCCAGAGGGTTCTCCCTTCAGCGAAAGATTCGAGCAACTGTGATGTTAACCAGGCAACTGGTGCCTGGCAGTTATTTGACATTTGCACGTGCGATCTCACCGCCCAATCGGCGCCGTGTGTGCGGTGTACCCGAAACATGTAACAAACTGCCATTTGGCGACAGGTTCAGGCGGCGAACTTCCGTATTTACTTTCTTCAGGGAAACCAACTGATAAGAGACTTGCTACTCTCGGAGGACCATGACAACTTCATAGTAAGGAGGGACTGCCTAGCATCGACAACTCTCGTAGCATATGAGTAGTACGATCCAGCGCAGACCCGGAGATCAACTTGCATGAGAGATGTCCAGGAACTCGCCCGGAAGCCAAATAACCTCTCCCGAGCGTGCCGTGCGCCATAGCGGGACCCTGAAGGGACCTTGGTTGATAATTGGAGTTTCATGATTTCAATCCCCAAGACTACTCTTGTAATGCCTCAATTTCTTGGGTGCTTTGAATAAGGTATGCCTCATAGGAGTCCTGCGCATGATATTGTTCTCCATAACAGCCAGAAAAATGCAATTGACTTTCCAGTTCACGCAGCGACCAGATGGTATCTCACCTGGCGTCTTCATCATTGCCCTAAAACGCGCGACGACTTGTCTGTTGTGCTTGATTGCAGCTAGCTGAACATGTTTGATTGTGCCTGTCACAAGAAACGATCGAACGTCTAGTCTTGCTCACTACAGAAGACGAACCTGAAACATGTACGACATGGGGAATAATTCGTGTGCCATTGATGGATGTGAGGAGCGTCACAGCGCCCCACGCGAGAGTATGTTGATCACGTGCAACGCGGATGATGCACAGATGAGTCGTAGGAGAGAAGTATTTGACTGTCTTGCATGTCAAAACGGTACACTGCAGAAAGACTGGCACACTCACCCGACATTGCACCTCCAACGGTACCCCATCCTGTATCACCGAAATTTGAGATGACACTCTGTCGCAAGGCGGCGTAGACATGCTTGGCATCAAACGAGGTCGGCGTATGCGGCGCAGACACGGTCAACTTATCACTTGAAACAAAGATAAATTCAACGAGAAGCCACCGATTCTATATGACCTGTTGTGAGTGAACCTGCGAAATGTAAAATTGGCTGTCAGAGCTGGACTCACTTTGAACCTCACCATGGCAAGGAAGACCTCTACATTTGCTTATGTCATCAACAACCTTTCAACTACGACTCTCCAGCATGTCTGTCCTCGTCCGCCTCGCGTCTCCGCGTAGTGTCCTACAAAAGGCCCTTGTACGCTCCTACACAACAGGCGAACCCGAACCAAATACACACTTCAAAATCACGCTCCGGCGTTCTGCCATCGCCCTCGGCGATCGCAAGAAAGAGACGCTGACTGCGCTCGGCCTGCACAGGCGTATGCAGACAGTCTATCATGAACACACACCCGAATCTGCTGGAAAGATACTCAAAGTGAAGGAGCTCCTCGAGGTGGAAAATGTTCCCGCAAGTGCTGTACGGACGCAGTCTGAACAGCGGTGGGAGCGGAGAGCGCCTCGGGGGTATTCGATTGGAGGTTCGCGGTTAAGAGGGTTTCCATGAGTGTTGTGTCTTTATCATCACAGTTAGGTATGATTTGGTTCCTGTCATATGTCCCCTCCGCTGACTGCTTTCAGCCTCGTAATAAATTCTGTCACTTTTGTCATCCTATTGCCATTTTGCAGGTGCAAATTGTGCCAGACCATGGAACCTTTCAACACTTACTAACCACCCCTCTAAATTTCGGCAAACCTTGTTCGCTTATGCAAGGCAGGACAAACTAGGTCAGCTCGCGATTCGAACAGAAACCGAACCTACTATCCCTGAGATATTTTACGACTCATTGGACTTCCTCTCGACATTCATCCACCATGAATTCGGGGCTATGGGAACTTTTCCGATGTTGGGATTCAGAGTCCCAGATGTATTTTGATTGCTATAATCCGAGCTTGCTTATTCGTCGTATGCCAGTTCCGGTATTGACACCACATCGGTGCTGCAACGGGTCTCGGTCATGAGTTGACGGACGAGATGATAGGCTGAGCCTCTGAGGGAAATGGGATGTACAGTCTTGTTCACTGCATCTCTGTCCCCGACAATTATTGGTAAGCATGGAATTTAGTCTCAAAGCTTGAAGCCCCTTGCGGTTTCTTTTGTCATCGGCGAAGGAGTTAAACACTTGGTACGTGTAGATTATCACTCGATTAACATTTACGCATGTGCACGGTGCGGTCCATGCACGGCCGCGACGGGCAGCACGTTTACGTTTTTGTCAAGACCCGGAAGCAAGCCGGACAATTTCTTGCCCAGGGTAGGATTCTTGCAGGGACCTCTTTCATATATTGCCATGTTCATCCATGACTACGTTATCTTTCAGAATCAGGCTCTCCTGCAGATTCCACCAAGATACCAAACAACGAAAAGTACCTCGATGAACATCTTGACAGCAAATGCAGATGCAGTAATATCAAGGGTCACGATGGCCAGAACATAATAAATCACAACGCCTTCTGTAAGAGTACCGAGCTATTGTATGTTTATCTCTTGTCAGACAAGGCAAGGTAAGGTATCCGAAAGCAGGTTACCTGTACCTTGCATGGCGAACCCATGCATACGGGCCAATCTTGACAACCATAGACTTTCGCGACGCTATTACAAAAGATCAAAACAGGTGAGAAGACAGTCACTTCGACACCTACCCCGATGGCATGCTATTGGTCCCCTAGATGCTCGAACGTACTATCTGCAAGGCCCCTGAGGGCGAAGCTGGCGACACAGCCACTACTCTCAGTGCGCTCTCCCAGGTCGACCCCACTACCCCGGATGAGCGGGTAAATCTGGCAACCCACTCTGGCTGCCAAAACCCATCGAATACCAATGCGCCAACATAGACCAAGGGCGGACTAAGATGGCAAGACCGTGGATAGGGCTAATGTCCGTCCCAACAGGGTGGGCGGGTTAGATTCTGGTTCAATGCGTCTGCCATTGGACTCGGACGTACTTTCATTGTGGCGGTTTTGTATCGGACATAGTCCGCAGTGCTCAAAACGACGAGCACTTCGCTCTCTAAGTGAAAACACTGAAAAACCAATCATCCCTGTCAGTACATCTCGATCAGCAATTCCGCATGATCTTGACATAGTACCGTATTACTTGCCCGCAAGTTATGTCGGGCACTTGTTGAACCGTTAAGGTATCGTTTCGCAGACTCCGAGTACCAAAGCGAGATTCGGGAGACGCACACAGACACTGGATGCACACTTAGATTTGAGAGCCGCCTCAGGGACATCAATGCATCCCTCCGTGCTTCCTACCTTGAGAGCGAAATTACTTGATCCAAAAAACTTGCAGATTATTTGGCATGATCTTTTTTACTATTCAACACCGTGGTCGTGTGAGAATGAGTCGTCGGCGCTATTGATGCGGCTGACTCGGATGTCTGATATGCACCAGAAGTTCTTCGCGATCGTCAAGCACCTTTACGAGTATAAGAGCGATCTACATCCGACAACGAGCTGATGACATGAGAATTTCATCCGTCTAGTCGTGACCCACATCTCAGCCGACTCGGTAGCGAAATTCAAATGATCGATATGAGCTTGATATTTTTCAAGACCTTATGTGTTGAACCTTTGCCTGCTCCCCCTTCGCCAACACAAATCTCTTAGCCATGGTTTTGTCCGAGAAGCTCGCTGCGGCGCTGGATTCGCGAGATCGTCGTCTCATCCGTCGCCGCCTCCCAGAACTCCCATCGCCCACACTCCGGGAGATCGATTTCACTTCCAACGACTATCTCTCACTCTCCACTTCCCCTGCGTTGAGAAAAGCGGTTCTCTCAGCCCTCTCTGCATCTCCAAAAATTCTCGGAACGGGTGGATCTCGTCTGCTTGTCCCTTCTCAACCTCACACCGAACTCGAGTCTCGGTTGTGTCGGTTTTTCGGCGCCGAAGCCGCTCTTCTGTTCAATTCGGGGTTCGACGCAAACGTAGGTTTCTTTTCTGCGGTTCCACAACCTGGCGACGTTATTCTGTACGACGCACACATCCATGCCTCTGTACATGAAGGCATGCGCCTTTCCAGGCTCACCCCGGACTCGCTCCTCCCTTTCCCGCACAACTCTGTCCTCGATTTACGTCTTGCGCTCTCGAAACTCCTCAAGGATCGCGAGGGTTTGAAAAAGGGGGCAACTAACGTTTTCATCGCTGTTGAGAGTCTGTATAGCATGGACGGCACGATCCCTCCGCTGACGCGAATCGTGGAGTGTGTCGAGGAGATGTTACCCCTGGGAAATGGATACGTCATCGTTGATGAGGCGCACGCCACGGGCATCTATGGACCCAAGGGTCGCGGGTTAGTCGTTGACCTGGGGTTAGAAAAAAGAGTATTCGCGAGGCTTCATACTTTTGGCAAGGCTTTAGCTGCCTCCGGAGGTGAGCAAATTCGTAGGAGTGATTATCTGTTTTAAATCTTTTGATAATTTGGACAGCTGCTCTCTTGACGACAGAACTCGTCAAAAATTATCTACTAAATTATGCCAGGAGCCTTATATATACAACAGCACTTCCGTTTGCAAACATCGTCGCTATTAACTGTTCGTTTGACATGCTCGAGGATGGTACGGCGGAAGAGGTAGGTCATCTTCAGATTTAGCACTTATTAATAGCCAACGTTGTCCACTGGCATCCTTAGCTCTCCGCACACCTACTCGCCCTTTCTACATATTTTATCGATCTTCTTGGCTCGCAGCTGAGGAAATACCCAACATCGCTGCTTAGCCTCCCTGACTACCTCGCTCCTGCGATCTCTGATCATGCAAGAGAACTAGCACTGCAGGAATCGAGGATTGCTTCGCCCTGGCCGCGTGACCAGCGATCACGGGGGATCGAAGCTTTCTCTGCCCACTTCTCTGGGGCTCCGCGGAACAATAACACACCCTCTGGGTCGCCTCGACCCCTCCCATCGCCGATCATACCGATCCTTACGCCAGAACCGCGTGCACTGTCCACCTTCCTCCTCTCATACGCGGCATCTTCTCCCACTGTTCCTTCGGCTATAATACCCGACGCTTCCTCGGCATCGTCCGTACATCCAACCTCCACCGTGACATCATCGACTCCCACCCCGGCGGTGCTCCACACTAAGCCCATATACCCACCCACCGTTGCAAAAGGCACCTCTCGCGTTCGAATCTGTCTTCACGCCGCGCATACGCAAGAGGACGTTGCCCTACTCGCCGAGGGTGTCGTTGCATGGGCCGAGAAGCGCATGTCAGAGGAAAATCGAAGCAAAAAAGAATTGAAAACGTTCGCGACAGACGTCGGCGTGGAGGCTTGGATGGCAGCCAAGTTGTAACCCATGACGTTTGAGTTCCCTGGGAAAGCTGATCACTGGCACACACCCCGTCTCGTGCTTTTTGGGACGGGGCCATGACCGATGGGGGTGTCGTCCGTTACCGTTTGTGCTTGGTAATGTTCTGTTTGCCGATGATTCGGGCGCTCAACGCTGCCCTTGTGCCCTTCAATTTATTTTTGCGCTCTTTACATTTCAATTTATTACAAAAAAGCACAGGAAAAAACATCTTTCCAAAGTGTATCACTTTCCAATAGATTTGTACAACCCAGGCCTTTAGAAAATCCATGTACTGGTACTAAGTTGACTGTCTCTAATTTATGGGGTAATAACAAACGCTGCTCATGTTTACTTTTTCAGCCCCGTGAGGTCGGCATGAAATCCCAGCAGTCAAGGGATACCGAGCCACAGAGCGTCAATCAAGGAAACTGCCTTGGAAATTAAACTGATTCCCTTGAGGTTACCGCAGGAGTATATCAACCCGGAAGAAAATATCATCAATGTTCTCTTCTGTTAAATCTTGATACACGGAATACCAAGTATGCAGTGCGGGGTTTTGTATTTCAACACAAATAAACAGCAAGGTAATGACCAGTATATGCAGTATGGATTGCTGTCAACACCTCCGGAAAATCCCCCGCCGCATTTCTTCCTCCCTATCATCAAGCATATCAGACTGAAACAACACGAAACGGAAAATTGCAACGCACCGATACTCGAACATTAGCTGCACTCCCACGAACAAGCATGCGCACGCGCCGATCAAGAATCGAAGACCTTTTCGAACGAGTCAGAGACGGACCAAAACGACGGTACGAAGCATTGGATTGTCCATTCCAAGTGCTGAACGACGTTACCTTGGAAACTCCCGGCGATTTGATCGACCATGTACAAAATTCCGTCCGTCCCAATCGCAAAGCCGACAAGGTTTGCTGCCATCATCGTGATGACGTTGAGAACGCCCCCACATGCACAGACGTGTCGGTACCACGCATACCGTGCATACTGATCGTGCGAAATACGGGCGATGACAATTTGACAAACTTGTTAGAAAATGGAGACGAACCTTGGACTGGGGAAGTAATGAGGCCGCGAGCAGCTCTGGGAGAATGAACACGCTGACGAGCCATCCCCATGCAAGCAAGCGGAATGATAGATCATGCCACAAGGCTACAAAAGTGAATATCAGAACCGTGGTGATGGTTGCATTTTTGGTGCCCCCGAGCGGGACGTAAATATATCTGCCAACCTGTGAGTGAACGCCGGCCTGGGATTAGAAAGCTAATTACCGCACTATCCAGAGATTGTACGAGCGGTGCCAACTCCGCCAGAAACCTAGTGTAGAGTAGTTGTTTGCCATACATCGAACCATATTTTCCGGCGGATCGATCCCACTTGCTAGCGACCAGAGCCGGAAGAATCGCCATGGGATAAGAAGCTGATTTAATGCGGATTAAACGAAATTTAAGGCAGTGGTAACAGGGGCAAGGACATACTTTCAGCCAAACAATGATGAGGTTCCAAAAGCCGATCATACTCAGCTCAAGGGGTGTATCACCCTGCCAAGCCTTTGTATCCTTGATTGCGACTACGTACATATAGTGGAGAATGAACTCCATGGTCAGGAGGCAGACAAGGAAACGCGTCAGATAGCCCATGAGAGCTTTCGGTCTGATATCAACTGGCCGACGCAGCTAAAGGTGGTCCGATCAAAACGACAACTCAAGACAGGAAGAAAAAAAAGAGGACCTGCCACATAAAGTTGTTGAACGTTAGAATTGGACCAGCAATATACAGCGGGGGAAATAACACATAGGCGAGATAGTTTGCATAGGTATAGTGTTCAAGAGAGTGAGGGAGAGCACTTCGTTGCTTTTCGGTGAGCGTTGATTCTGGCTGTAGTAGATGAATGAGATTCTATGCAGGCTGATGAGAAACCAGTGCCAACCTCCGGTGGGTGAGGCAATGTACATGCCCAGTAATAATCCATGTTGAACGACACCAACCTCAGCATCGTGATATTGAAGCTGATTTGCCAGCGAGGATAAAGTCCTTTAAATGTGTCCTGATGAAAAGTAAGTTCGTGTAGTAGACAAAATGGGCCGCTTACCAATGGTGCCAAATCAGGGTGCAGACTCGCAAAGAGGTACCCTTCATTTCGTTCATTCGCAAGCAGAATCAAGAAGTTAAAGATCCAAGTCACGATTGGACCGGCCCGTGATCTAGCGAAAGATTTCCCAACGAAGTAATTGGCAGTCAAGATGATGAATATCTTTAAGATGCTCGTTCCATGCAATCCAACGAGGTATAATATAGCAAAAATAATGATAAAAGGAACGATAAAGGTGTTGTCCGTTGGCGTCCCCGACATTGAGTGGGTTGCAAAGCGAGTGTATATTGACTTGAGTGCGACGTATACGAGGACCAGAAAGCTTAGCGCAGGTACGTTGCTTCGAAAGGCGCGATATTGAGCATCACTGTTGTCCTGGGTGTGTGGTGCATAGAAATTGTTGCTCCATTCTAACCCATTGCATAAATGCACTTACAACTCGACGACCAAACAGCCAGCCGGAACTCAGTTTATAGTGAAAGAACGCATAGTTGGCATGCATGGCTACAGGTGTTTTACGATGAGAATGGACACTTTGTAACGGTACGCGTGTGACGCACGTGAACTCAAGTTGACTGGCACCCATACCATGAGAGGGATGGCCACCACAATCACCAAGTAGTAGAAGAGGAACTCGGGAGTTCTCCACAACGGCGGCGGTCGTGGTGTATCATTCCGTTGGACTTTGTTCGCATCGGGAATGTCAACTGTCAATGCAGTCAATCCCCGACGGTTCTTCTTGTTTCTGATATCTCCTTCGAGCTCGAAAAGAGACGCGCGCGGTGCGGTAGAATGTAGGTCTGTTGGCATATCCAGAACAACAGCCTCTGGCATGTAAGTAGTGATAGTCTTGAAGACAAGCTTGCCAGTGATCGGGATTTGGTGAGAAGTATGTGTGAACTTTATCCCCTTTTTGGGTTTCCTGTCAGGTCCGACACGCTTCCGTGCGGTGTTCGCCAAAAGTTATCAAAGAACTTGCATCATCACTAGTCAGTTCGAAAACAGCAAATTTCAGCAGACAACTGATTCGATGCTCGGTCGCGCAGTGGACGATGCCTCTACTGGCTCGGATTCCGATTATTCCAAGTAGGCTTTCCCCATTAATCCAGGTTCAATGGAGCGCTCACATGATGGTCTAGTTCGGTAAGTCACCGCAATCTCCCATTCGAACAAATCTAACGGCACCCTGTGGTAGTGGATATCTTGGTTTCTATCTTCCAAGGGCAACGAGTACTTTTGTGAAGTCGAAGAAGATTATATCCTGGACAGGTTCAATTTGACGGGTCTCAACAACGAGGTTTCCAACTATGCACAAGCCCTCGATCTAATCACGGATAACCTTGGTTTGTCGCGAATACTCGCAATTTTCGTGCAGTTTACCCCCATGCCACAGATGACGACATTCAGGATGAACTTCGGGGCGCACTAGACGTCCAGGCTCGCCTATTGTACGGCCTCATCCACGCACGGTGGATCGTCACGGCCCGTGGTCTTGCAAAAATGGTATGTGTTCTATTTTTCTTTTGAGGTGAACCCTGTACCTGAGCCCTATACCCTCCAGCTTGAAAAGTTCAAGAGAGTAGATTTCGGTCGATGTCCTAGAGTCTTGTGCCAATCTCAACCTCTCTTACCCGTCGGTCTAAGCGATATTCCGTATGAGAAGTCAGTCAAGCTCTATTGCGGTCGCTGCGAGGACGTTTACTCTCCCAAGTCTTCGCGACATGGATCCATCGATGGTGCTTACTTTGGCACCTCATTCCCGCATCTGCTTTTTATGGTCTATCCCCATCTTATCCCTCCAAAAGCCGGTCCTGTTGAACCCGCACAAGCCCCTCGGGTCACCGAGACTGACGCGAGCAAGAGGAACAGACGTACGAGGGAGGAGCCAGAGTTGCCCGAAGTCGTCGGCGAACCCGTTAGTACAGCAAGTGTCGCATTGAAAGCGGATAGATATCGACCTCGGATCTATGGATTCCAATTGCACGAGATCGCCAAACTTCAGAGATGGCAGGAAGCAGTGAGGGATAGGTAAGTTAACAAATATACTTTGGGTTAACGGTTACTTTTCTAACTGCAATGATCAGACAAGTTACCAGGCTTGAAGCGCTAGAAGATCTTTCTTGATTGATTTCGTTCTTGTCTCGACATCGTGTGTATTCTGACTATGCTGTAGTCGACGCTTGCGTCCAATGCCTTGTTTCTGATCAATCACGATCGTTCGAGTGTCACGGCTGATTGAACTAGGGGATCCTCAAAACTCACTGCCAAAAACGGAAGAACACTTGATGTAGTAGCTGACCCGATGGCCAAGACACAATGTATTTTGGGATCAGCACCGGATATATAGTCGGCCAGTTTCATCATCTATTAAAAACGTCTTCTTCCAGTGTTTCACAGCTTATCCTGTACGACGACACTCAGCATTTGCAGTCGATATAGTCACCAATACTCAGACTCTTATGGAAGACACCACGGTCATCCAGGCGAATCAATTTCCCATCAAATCTGTCAAGCTATTCAGTTCGGGTGGCGCTGAGATTACTCGTGCATTTTCCTTGTCCTTCCACCGCTCGCAGGTAAAGACGTCTTGCAACCCGATCCTCTCTGATGTGGAGTCTTGTAGGATGATCCACAAGTTGTCGAAATCGTGAATCTCTCCGCTGCTCTTCCGTCCACTGACGTCTCACACA
>JBBPRT010000481.1:0-11205 GCA_038093175.1 Boletus hoseneyae
CGAATTCAACCATCGTCCTCGTCGTCGTCTACGACACCACCTCGTTCTCTGTCATCTCTATAAGGTCACGCGTACATCCTATAAACTAGGTTGTACTTGTTCAGGTTCTCTTCCGGTTTCACATTCCCCCGGAACTCATGTATCACATTATGGCTATGGACACTGTTCCCACCACCATCACCGACTGGTACAGCAAGGCTGTCCACTTCCAGACACAGAAGGACCGTGCTAATGAAATTGCCAAACACAATTCAAAACCCGCCCACTCTTACCTCTCCTTCTCCTCATCTACCACTAAGACCAGGGACCCTAACACCATGGATGTAGATGTAATTCACATCATCAAACTCACCCCTGATGAACAAAAACATTGCATTGAGAAAAAGCACTATTTCCGATGCCAAAAGCCTGGACATTCCAGTTCCAACTGCCCCCACTTCTCTAACTCTCCCAAGAAGGTCCAAACTGTCAAAAAGGATGATGAAGAAGACCTCCCTAAGCTCATGGAAGTAGATGATGACGACGATGAAGAAAATGTTCGTCATGTCTGCTTCACACCTGTGGATTTTTAAAGTGGGAGCCTTGATCGATGTGAGCTCCTCCCCATACCTATGCTGCTGTAACTGTACAAACTGCTTCCAAATCTATGGAAATCCCTGTCCAGTTCATTGTACCCTCACACACTATGAAAACCATCGACACCCACGCCCTGATTGACAGTGGTGCCAAACTATCTTGCATCGACTGGCAGTTCGTTCGCAAACATAACCTCCCCACTGCTAAACTCAAGAAACAATTCCAAGCTCGTAACGCTGACCATTCCTATAACAAGAATGGTATCATCTCTTGCACCTGTTGTTATTGGATGAGCTATAACACTTGCCTTTGCACTTGGACTACACTACAAACAGTACACTTTATGTTAACTCTTCTTATCTTATCAGATAACGTCATATGACTGGTCACATGACCATCCAGTTATCTGTTTACGATCTTATCTATATCTTACCCCTAGGAGGAGTCACGTGATACTGGCATGTGACATGCTGACTAACGGTCTAGGCCGACAATGTCATAGTCTAGGCAATGATGTCATAGATGACATCATACCTCATGTCCACCGCATGGACTTCTAGTTTATCGGCCCTATAGCTACTCTTACACCTACCCTAAATGATATCCTTACATATATATACGCAGACCTGTAGTAGCTAGTCCCCTAGTCTATTCACTTTGGTTCTTACCCGGTTCCCTACGTCTGAACCACCTGAGCATCCCTAGTGGAGGGCTATTCTCTCTTTGCCAGTTATGCCACTGTAAAAGGCTCTCAATGACAACTCCTCTACATCACCTTCACCGTTGCCCTTGATGGGCTCACCTTATTTATGGTTGAAGTGATGCTCCGCAACACCTGTACCCTCTTTATTAACATAGAAGGTCTTACCCAACAAGTAACCTTCTATGTCATGGCCTTAGGAAAGGTCAATGCCATCCTTGGACTCCCCTGGCTTCAGAAAGCCAACCCTGCAATCAACTAGACCACCTGTACCCTTACCTTGGATGAGTCTATTGACGAGTCCAAACTCCTCTATACCTCCTTCATCGCCGACACCACTAGACATGACAAATCCTACTACAAAACCCCTCCTCAACCTCCCAAACACATCAACATCCACACAACCTACAACTCTCACCTCTACGACTATCTCTTGGTTGAATCCGAAAACATGTACCTCCGCCAAGCACACACCAACTACACCATCAACCGAATCTCTAAGTACGGCTCCAGGTTTATTCCCACCTCTTCCCCTACCGTGGCAAAGGTCACAAACTCTACCGAACTCGCCATAGTGGCTGAAAAGCCTAAGGTCACTCTTCCCCCCAAATACTCCGAATTTGCCAAGGTCTTCTCCAAAGAAGCAACCGATCATTTACCGCCTTCCTAACCTTACAACCATGAAATCAACCTTAAGGACTCATTTGTCCATAAGATTGGAAAAGTCTACCCTCTCTCTCCCGACAAAAGGAAAACCACCGAAGCTTTCCACGATGAAAACCTTGCCTCTGGGAAGATCCGCCCTTCCAACTCTCCACAAGCCTCACCCTTCTTCTTGATCAAAAAGAAGGATGGAGGTCTCCACCCCTGCCAAGACTACCGCTACCTCAACAAACAAACAGTCCCCGACACCTACCCCCTTCCACTTATCTCTGATCTCCTTGACAAGCTCCAGGGAGCCAAACTTTTCACCAAGTTTGACGTCCATTGGGGTTATAACAATGTTCATATCAAAGACGGTCACCAATGGAAGGCCGCCTTTGTGACTCACAAAGGACTCTTCGAACCAACCGTTATGTTCTTTGGCCTTTGTAATTCCCCAGCAACCTTCCAACGCTTCATGAACGACTCCTTCCGTGATATGATCGCCGAAGGATGGCTTGTCATCTACATGGATGACCTCCTCATCTACTCCCCCAATGAAACTACCCACACTGAATGCACTCGCCAAGTCCTCCAATGGATGTCAGAACTTGACCTCCACCTGAAACTGGAGAAGTGCACCTTTGCCACCACTGAAATAGATTACCTTAAAATAATCATAAAACCCGGTCAACTCACCATGGACCCTGTCAAACTTGAGGGAATCTCCCTTTGGCCTACTCCCTCTAAGGTCAAGGACGTCCACTCCTTCCTCGGCTTTGCCAACTTCTACCATCGCTTTATCCCCAATTATTCCAACATTGCTCGCCCCCTCATCGACCTAACCAAGAAAAACCTTGCTTGGTCATGGATCCCCGCCTGTCAAACCGCGTTCGACCAACTGAAAATGCTCTTTCAGTCGAAATCCATCCCCCACATCCCTGATCACTCAGCTTCTTTTGCTATCACCATTGACGCCTCCAAGTTCGCCTCTGGCACCATCCTCCTCCAAACGGACACCAACGGCGACTGGCACCCTTGTTCCTACCTGTCCCAATCCTTCTCCACCGCTGAATGCAACTACGATATCTACGACTGTGAAATCCTTGCTGTTATTCGCGCCTTGAAATCCTGGTGTCAATATCTCCACGGTTCCTCTTTTCCCATCCAAGTCTTCACTGACCACAAAAACCTCACATACTGTCGACCATGGGCTTACTAAGGGGGTAATTCTCTGCCCTACCAAATCCACTATCACTGCAGAAGGGATTGCCTCCCTCTTTTTCCACAAAGTCTACCTCTGCTTTGGTCTTTATAACAAAATCATCTCTGATCGTGGTCCACAATTTGCATCCGCATTTGCAAAGGCCCTAGGAAAGCTCCTGAACTATGAACTCTCTCTCTCCACCACTTACCACCCACAGTCCAATGGCGAAACTGAACGCATCAACCAAAAAATCAAAACTTACCTCCGGATCTTCTGTGGAGATCAACTAACCATGTGGGCTGACTCCATCTCCCATGCAGAATTCACCCACAATCACTGCCCTCATTCTGTCACGAACCAATCACCCTTTCTCATGATGGGATACGAACCTCATGCCCTACCATCAGTGATTCCTCCCACAACTATCCCCGCCATGGAAGACTGCATTAAAACCCTCACCACCACTAGAGATGAAGCTCTAGCCTCTCATGAACTCGCCTGCCAAGTTATGTCCTCCTGTACCCAACAACACTTCACCCCCTTCACCAAGGGACAGAAGGTCTGGCTTGAATAAAAACCTCAAATGCACTGTAGCCAACCCTAAGTCCGCCCCGAAACATAAAGAACCATTCGTTATCACCAAGGTGTTATCTCCGATCACCTATCAATTGAAACTTCCCACCATGTGGAAAATCCACAACACATTCCATGCTTCTCTCTTATCTCCCTATCGCGAAAATCTCGTACATGGTCCAAATTTCACACAACCACCACCTGGCCTTATTGAAGGAGAAGAGAAATATGAGATCGAGAAGATCTTATGCCACTGCAGCTCCCCATCCTCCTATTCCTTCCTGATCTGATGGAAGGCATATACCGCCAAAAAAAACTCCTGCGTTCCTAAGCGGGACCTCAAACATGCAAAGTCCACTCTACTGGACTATAAAAAATGTCACCCCTCCATCTTCTGTCTCCCATCTCTCTCTCATTAACTCAGTACATGCACTCCACCGTCTCCCTTGAACTAGCCATCATCCGTATCCTTACTCTGCTCAACCTCTCTCACTCCCAAGCCCTCTTCCTGAAATGCTACAAACTTCCTATCTCCCATCGCCTTGAACATGAGTGCTTCTGTCGCCACTTTGACTGTCCCTAGCACTACACCTTCTAGAAAAACACAAACAATGTCTTCCATCACTTCATCTCGCCCTGCTTCCCCTTCTATTTCTTCTGTTTCTTCTCTCATAGCCTCTTCTGTTCGTCCACTTATTGAACGTCTTTCTTCTCCTCCCTTGTTGTCTTCCCATAACACCCCCTCACCCACCAATGCCTCGCCTGGATGGGGCACCACTCCCTGGGTTCCTCCTACTCCACCACTCATCGCCACTGCCGCTGCTGCTATTGTTGCCCCCAACGTACCTGCTTTTGCCCACTGCCAACGCACTGATCCCCTCACTGATCATGTCACCTCTCACACCCAGGAACTCCTTCGCCAACCCCATCTTGCCATACTACTCAAACACCACGTTGACATTGACTCTCCTCTGTTCCTCCTTGCCCGCATCCATTTACAGGCAGATCGCCTAACCTACCTCCTTTGCATGGTCTCCAGTGGAGAAAATCTTAGCAGCCACCGACAAACCTTGGTCTCCATTGCCGCTGCCTTGAATGGCACCATCCCTAAAGCCCTCCATCAATTAGGGATGCCAGAGTTTATAGCAGACCTAGACCGTTACCACTATGAAACGCGCAATGCTCGCGGACCTTTCCATTTCCCCAACTACACTCCCAGGGAAGCCCACATCTATGCCCCACCTTCTTCGTCCCCATCTCCGTCTTCTTCCCCCATCTCTCTAAAGGAACAGATCACCCTTGAATGGGCTAACTTAGTTAACAAAATCCGCCTTCACTGCACCATCAACAGTGTTCCCATCAATGCCTCTCTACCTCGCTCTCACCCACATTTCAATGAAATGTGCTTTGAATGTCACCACCTTGGACACCACCAAGTCAACTGCCACTGGTACTGCTGCCCCATCTGTGGTATGGATGCACCTGGCCATACCTAAGGACAATGTCCTAACCGTTGTTCTCACCCCGACACCTCCTCCACACCCATTCCTGTCCTGCCACCTCACTGGACTCGCAGGATGGTACCCAGTAACTCAACCATTCCTCGTCACCGTTGCTGCTCGGCATCCCCCACTTGTCTTCCCTCTCCTGATGTTGAAGACATTTTCGACGACACAGCCCTTGAAAACATCTCCAGTTCTCTGGGACCCTCTTCATGGAACTTCTGACTCCCCCACGACTACTTCATTCCTCTTCCTTCCCTGCATTGGCATGGACCTATTCCCCTCTCCAGTGTTTTGGGCATAACAGGGGGGTAATGTTACTTTTCTTTTCTTTCCTTGTACTTCTTCCTTCAGATGAGGACCAACCTCACTAACACATGTACCAGTCCTCCACTTGCCTTGCTCTTGGACTCATACTTGGCCGTTCGGGCCCCGTCAAGTATCCCTCACCTTGCTTATTCACTGTTGCTTACTCTTCTACCGATGCCATCGCATCGCTTACTCATTCTTGCTTACTCTTTTGACTGATGCTGTCACATCGCTTACTTGATTTCTATTGTTAACTCTGCTGACTAAATGTTCTCTCCATTTCCATTCCATTCCAACCGATTAGTCATTCCCTCTTGGCCTTAGTATATAAACCCTTCGATACCCACATGTATTCCCCACACTAGTCTTACCTGAACTCCCACCTGAGTTCCTAGCCTCAATACATCGCTTCTTCTTCCCTTGTCCTTGGACTTCTCTAAGTCATCACCCTACTTCTGAGTGAGCACTCTTGTCTTAACCTCGTCTCAGCGACTACTGCCGCTAATCTCCAAGCCTTACCTTTGTGGTAGTGGCCCATTGTCTTGGTTGGAAAACCTCCAATGCCTTTGCTCAAAGGAAACCCCTTGGTGCAACTCTTTGGAAGACCGTCATCTTCACCCTTCAGGTCTTTGCTTGTCCACATACCGGCCAAGCATAACAGGTCTGGACTCGAGGTCACATGGTTCCCATGGTCACGTGCAGAGATCACATGATGAGGACGAGCAGAATGTCATGTGATTGACAAGGGGTAAGTCATATGACTTGGTCATGTGACTGTGAAAGTGAAAATATGTTAAGTACAATGATTGAAAGAAAAGTGAAAATGTACCATGAGGTCCTGAACTATAACACTATTCACTTGTATTTCTCTCCTTTTTGGGGTCTAGTACCTTTTGAATACCACTCCTCTTCTGCATTTGCTAATTCATTCTCACTAACAGATGCTCTTTCTGTTCACCATCCATGTCCATGTCTTCAACTTAATCCTCATCACCACTGTCTATGTTGACAATGACTTTTGTCAACTTCTCATTATGGTATCACCCATTCAGCCTGTCTATAGGTTGAACTCACTCTAAGATTCTAGTGTCCTGTTTCAATCAGCATGGATTGAGGTGAGTACAGATTGCAGTAAGGTTGGTCCTCATCTGAAGATACGAAAGAGTACAAGAAAAGAGAGAGATGTAACAAATAGACCAGAGTGAGTGTGATGCTCATGCCCAATCTAACACACCTTATCCTGTGCACACTCTCCTTCACCTCATTGTATATATTTACTGCACATGCATGCTTCTATAAGGGAGAGTCTTGGAATTTGTTGATGAATACAGGGATCAGCATGGGTATGGGTTTTTAGTGAGTATGAGTATGAGTATGGCCCTCCATACCCTATACATACCCACCATACCCATCATGTATTTGAAAATAAAAAGAACTGGTTTTGTAGAAAACCAATTTTGCCTTATTTAGACTTGTAAATCAAGCTTAGTCATATAGACACAAAGTGTATAATGGATCTTCAGCTACCTAATGACCCTTAGAATATACCAATCAGTGTGGGGATAGGTGAGATATGTATCTTTTAAGATAGCATATTAGTCAATAAAATGAATATATAGTCTATTTCTACTTTAGGATGTGTGAATTATACTTTATATTGGTGATTGAGATATCAGAACCCACTTATGGCTATCTATCAGTTCCTAGAACATGGCTTTTGGCTGATATATCACAGAGATATAGCTGTTTCCATATAGAATGTTTCATGATATCAATAATTTAAATAAAAATTCACAGAAGAATTTAGAAAAATATCCACTCAATTAAATAGCTAGTGTGTATACATATGGGTATCAATTTTCAGATGTGATACCTATATCCATGGATGTGAGTTTTTGGTGGATATGGATATAAGTACAGATTATCAAATCCACCATTATACCCATATCCTGGCTGTGGGTATGGATTTTTAGTGGATATGAATATGAATATAATCAACTGTACCCTAGGGTTACCCATGCTGATTTCTAGCTGCATCTCAAATAAAATTCATACAAGATAAATGAAGGGAAACTTACAATCATTTGGACAAAACTGAGCTCAGAAACAAGTGGGAGCAATAGTCATGACATAAACAATGGCACCAAGAAGGCAAAGAGAAGAGAGAAATGAAAGGCAAGTGTAAGCCACACTCATCATCACATGTCATCTGCATTCCATTGTTGCTCCATCCACTGCATTCCATTGCTCTCTGACTATTTAAATAGCAGTTGTCATTATCCTATAGATCATCTTCCTTGTCCTGCTCTAAATACACATGTTCATCATGTTCACTCTCTGAGTGTTTTTTCTCAAAGAAACCTATGATACTTGGTGTTATAGTTCAGGACCTTACGCTGCGTACTTTCATTTTTCTTCATCTTATCGGACTTAGTAGTTTTCACTTTCGCAGTCACGTGACCAAGTCACCTGACTTACCTTTTTAGATCACGTGACATTCTGCTCTTCTTCGTCACGTGATCTCACACGTGACCGTGGGACAACACGTGACTCGAGTCTAGACCTAGTCCAGACTCTCGTCTTATCTATGATGCCACGCCTCATGGTCACCTTGCGTTTCCCTCATGTCTTCTTATCCCTTTCATTCTCACACCGGCCCTCAAGTATTTAGGACTCAGACGACCTACCCTAAAGCACCGTAGTTTCATATATATACCGTACCTCTCTGTCGTCTTTCCCCAGTCCTATTCACTTGTCTACTCTCCCTTGGGGCCTGGACATTTGTTTACCACTCTTCTTTTGTATCTTCCCTCTGCCGTCTCATCCCCGTTATCGGATGCTCCGTTACTTCTACGTCTCCATTCCTACTTGCAATTCAACCATCGTCCTTGTCGTCGTATACGACACCACTACGTCAACAGTCGTCTCAATCAGATCACGCGTACATCCTATTTGTTAGGTTGTACTTGTTCAAGGTTCCATCCGGTTTCACTTGGCTACCATCCAATTGGGATGCCACACTGTGCCAAAAGATGCTCAGCTCAACACAGGGTAACCATTCTTTTCATGAATGGGCTGTAAACATTCAAAGTCAAAACACCATGTTGTGTGGAACAGCATCCCATCTCAACAAACAGACCTTATACTTCCACCCTGATGCTCACATGTGTGCTGATCTGCTCCACAAATATTGCACTTTGTGGCACAAAGATGAGCCAGACTTCCAGAAGTGGCTTGAACACCTTAGCATTCTCAATGAAAAATGTGAGTACAATGTGAAATATCTTGAATCAGCACTACATGGTATATGCTCCTTAGCACATTTGAGACCATACCCTATTATTGGTGGCCCACACACCAAAATGAACTCTTCAGCTACACAAAGCAAACCTCTTCACACTCCAGCATTGACCCTCAATAAGTGGCAACTCTTCATGGACAACCGTGGTTGTTTTCACTGCTGCTAATTTTTTGTTCCACCTGTTCACCAGTCTAAAACATGCACCAATGACTTCTCTAACCCTGTAATATACAAGATGCTAATGGCACATAGTGTTGCCATTGCCAAAAGCAAGCTTGGAAAGGAGCCTACCAAAAGCAAGCTCAGGAAGGAGCCTGCCAAAACCATTGCCATGTTGGATGCAAACATTGAGCAGACAGTTGACATTGTCATGCCTTCAGCAGTATTGGAAGATGGTATAGATTCCAAACCTAAGTGTGTTGCCCCATTTCTTGTCCCTCATCTCATTTGGTCATGTCTCATTGATGGTCCTGCTGTTTCCTCCCCAATCCCTGTCAATACACTCATTGATCATGGATCTCCTATAGTTCTGATTAATAAGGAGTTGCAGATTGACGAAATACTCTGGGACCATGCTAAAGGGAAATTTTTTGAAAAGATTAACATGACTAATCCCTCCTTTTAAATAAAAGTACACCCCAATGACATCCACCTTACTACCTCCCTCACACCTTGGGAGTTGTATGAATGGCCAGTCATGCCCATGGGTGTTCAAAATACCTCTTCCTGCTAGCAATGGCACATGACAGATGCTCTATGGCATCTCATTGGCAACATTTGCCACATCTACCTTGATGACACCATCATCTGATCGCAAACATTGGCTAAACATCACATCAATGTTCATAAGGTGTTTGTGCTGCATCACTGTTCTCTCTACTGCTTGGAAATTGACTTCCTAGGCTGCCATATCTCTGCTCATGGGATTGAGCCTGACAAAAAGAAGGTTTAGTGGATACTCAACTGGCCAACACCCAACAGTATGGCTGATGTTCGCTCATTCCTTGAACTTATTCATTTTCTCACAAACCATATTCCACAAGTTTTAGAACACACCCCATCCTCACCTCACTCACGAGCAAAGATACTAACAAACATTCCCCAATCTGGTCCATTGCTCACACACAGGCATTTCAGGCCCTAAAAGACCTTGTTGTCAGCCCATGTTGCCTCACTGTCATCAACCATGTCAACCCTAGAGCAAACAAATTTTTTCTTACGTGTGATGCCTCCCTCTGACTACCACACCGGTGCAATACTTTCCTGGGGAGAGACCTGGAAAACAGCAAAACCAGTGACACTCAACTCATGGCAATTATGTGACGCTGAACTCAACTACCCAGTGCATAAAAAGAAACTACTTGCAATCATCAAAGCACTCAAAAAATGATATATTGAACTATTTGGTGCTAAAATACATGTCCACATAGATCACCACACACTCGAACACTTCCAGATATAATGGGACCTATTCTGCTGGCAGGCCTATTGGGCTGAATACCTATCCTGGTTCAACCTTCACTTTGTTTACATCAAAGGAGAACACAACATTGTTGTAGATGCACTCAGCTGGACATGTTTTCCTATCAATCCATCCACAATTGCTGCCATCAACCTAATTATACCACCTGTTATGCAAATGAGTGGGCCTCCAGCCATATGGGCCTCCCTGAGTATTTCTGTTGATTATGAGCTTGTTCAAGATATCCTGCAGGGGTATACTAATGACCCATATTGCAGACAGCTCTTCACCTTGCTTGGATCCTTCCCCAACTTACAAGAACAAAATGGACTGCTGTACATATCTGACCACCTTGTCTTCCCACAGTCTACATCACTCCAAGAATAGATTTTCAAACTCACACATGACACTCTTGGGTACTTTGATAGTGAAAAGACATACACATTCTTACACCACTTCTTCTACTGGCTGAATATGCAGCATGATCGACTAAAAACCTACATCCCTAGATGCTCAGAATGCATGTGCAACAAGACACCCACTCATGCCCCTGCCAGTCCATTTCACCCACTCTCCATACCAGATCAACATGGTGATTCAGTCACTATTAACTTTATTGGACCACTGCCCATAGATGAAAGGTTCAACTCCATCATTGCCATCACTGACCATCTCAATGCCAACATCCAGATCCTCTCTTACAAAGACATCATCTCAGCTTGTAAACTAGCCACTCTATTTTTTGATCACTGATACTATAAGAATGGGCTATCATTGGAAATTATTTCAGACTATGATAAGCTTTTCATTTCCAAATTCTGGCATGTGCTACACAAGCTGACCAGAGTCAAGCTGAAACTCCCCTCAGCTTATCATCCCCAAACCAACAGAGTGACCAAGTGCACCAATAAAACAGACATCCAAGCCATCCAT
>JBBPRT010000482.1:0-11192 GCA_038093175.1 Boletus hoseneyae
GAAACTGAACGCGTAAACCAAGAAGTCGAAACCTACCTTCGTATCTTCTGTGGTGACCAACCCACCACATGGGCTGATTCCATCTCCCATGCAGAATTCGCTCATAACCACCGCATCCACTCTGTCACCGGACAATCCCTGTTCTACCTCATGATGGGATATGAACCCCAAGCCCTTCCCACGGTAATTCCCGCTACAGATATCCCCGCCGTAGAAACTCGCATCAAGAAACTCACCGCCACAAGGGACGAAGCTCTTGCCTCCCACGAACTCGCCCGCCAGGTCATGTCCTCCCGCTCATGACGCAACTTCACCCCTTTCACCAAAGGACAGAAAGTTTGGTTGGAAGCCAGAAACCTCAAACGAGCAGTTGCTAACCCCAAATTCGCCCCCAAGCGTGAAGGACCCTTTGTTATCACCAAAGTCCTATCTCCTATCACCTACCAACTCCGACTCCCACAGACTTGGAAAATTCACAACACGTTCCACGCTTCTCTCTTATCGCCCTATCGCGAAAACCCCGTCCACGGTCCGAACTTCCCACAACCCCCACCTGACCTTATCGATGGAGAAGAAGAATATGAAATTGAAAAGATCCTCCGCCATCGCGGCTCCCCATCATCCCGCTCCTTCCTGATCCGATGGAAGGGATATACCGCCGAAGAAGATTCTTGGGTTCCTGAACGGAATTTAAAACATGCAAAGTCCGCTCTCTCAGACTATAAGAAACGTCATCCCTCCGTCTTTCGCTCTCCTCACCCCTCTCATTAAAACCAACATGTCCTCCATCGCCTCGTCTCGCTCTGTTTCTCCTTCCGTTTCCTCTTTAACTGCTTCTACTGTACCTCTTGCTGATCGAATTTCTTCTCCTCCTTTATTTTCTCCCTCTCGTAACACTCCCTCGCCCGCGTCCACCACCGCCGCCACACCCGGTTGGGGCTCCACCCCTTGGGTACCACCCTCTGCACCCACCATTGCCACTCGTCTCTCAGCCATCGTCGCCCCCGACGTTCCCCAGTTTGCTCATCGTATTCATTCCGAGGAACTCACTGACAGAGCTGCCTCTCGCACCCAGAACTTATTGCGCCAACCCTACATGGCCCTACTGCTGGATCACCACCTTGACATTGACTCCCCACTCCTCCTCGCCTCTCAAATCAACATGCAGACAGATCGTCTCCTCCATCTCCTCCGCATGACCGCAGGTAGTCAACGTCTCGACCACCGCCGTAACACTCTCGTTTCCATCTCCCAAAACCTAGAACAGGCGTCTTCTCGACTCCTCCATCAGTTGGGCATGCCCGCCTTTGCCGCCGATCTCGATCGTTTCCACTATGAAACGATCACTCGCGATCTTCCACGCCGCATTCCTTCTTACACTCCCCGAGAGGCTCACGTCTACGAACCCCCTTCATCTACTCCATCAGCTTCTTCGTCCCCCATCACTGCTGAAGAACAAATCCTCCTCGAACGTGCCGACTTCGGGATCAAAATCCGCCGTGACGGCACCATCAACGGTGTCCCTATCGACGCCCCTCTACCTCGTAACCATCCTCGCTTTGGCGAGACTTGCTTTGAATGTCACCACCTTGGACATCGTCGTGTCAACTGCAGGTGGTACACCTGCCCTTACTGCGATGAATCCGCACCCAACCATACCCAAGGTCAATGCCCTCGTCGACACCGCTCCCCTCCTGCTGTCATCTCTTCCTCCTCGTCAGGAAGCTCTTCTTCTGCACCTCGCCCAGTTCCTCCTCCTCGTCGTTCCAACCGGATGATTCCGACAAACTCCACCATTCCTCGTCGCCGTTGTCGCTCTGCATCCCCTCCTATTCTGAACCACTCCGACCAGGAAGATGTCTTTGACGATACCGCTTACGCGAACATGACTGGCTCCCCCGGCTACACTTATCATGACTTTTGACTCCCTCAGCACCATTTCATACGCTGTCCCTCTCCACGGTGGCATGGACCTTTACCCTTCTCCGGTGTTTCGGGCATAACAGGGGGGTAATGTTACGTTTTCTTGATACACTTTATTCTTTTTCCTTGTTGGATGAGGACCGACCTCACCAAAACATGTACTCGTCCTCGCCTATGCTAACCTTCTTCCTCGGACTAGTACTTGGCCGTTCAAGCCCCGTCAAGTACCTCTCACGTGATCTTATCTTTTGACTCATTCTTGCTTACGCTTTAGATACGATGCCATCGTATCTCTTATCTTCTTATCTCTTTATCTCCACCGACTAATCGTTCTCTCCATTTCCATTCATTTCCATCCGATTAGTCATCTTCATCTTGGCTTGTGTATATAAACTCGTCGAATACTGTCTTGTATTCCCCACGCTAGTCTTACTCAATTCTACCTGAGTCCTAGCCTCGCTCTGTGTTCATCCAAGTGTCCCTTGGATCTCTCTAAGTCTTCGTCGTACTTCTGAGTCGACGCTCTTCGTTTTACCTATCGACTATTGCCGATAGCCTCCAACCCTTACCAACAGGTAGTGGGCCGTCGTCTTGTCAAGAAACCCTTGACCCGTGTCCCCAGGAAAGCCTCCTAGGGGAAACCTCTGCGTTTGGAGTCTCCAACCTCCATCTTGAGTCTTCGCTCGTCCCTACCCGGGCCAAGCGTAACAAGTTTGACGATTGTATGGTGATGCCTGTCATGTAAATGGATAACTCGGATTCCGTTAAAGTAGCTCGATGTATATGTATCATTGACCTAACCTACACTATGTGTGCCAAAACGGGTAGCGGGCGTTGCCACGGAGCTGGCCCTACTCGTTATTTGGTGGTGATACTGGTGTGTCAATGACACTGTTGGCACGCTTTGATCGGATTTTCCCAAGAAACTTGGAAATGGGCGATAATCAACAACATCCCATCATTCTTTTGATACCACCCGCACTCAATAACATCACATGCAGGACTGCCATGTTAATTTTATACAGGTTGACAGCATTCGCTGTGGTCAAAGTCTGATGCGGCGCTACCATGCACAAATCCACAGTGAGTTGTCGCTTTTGTGCTTTATCCTGCTTTCCGCTGGGCACGACAAGTGACAGCCGTGCAGCGGCGTTTGTCTGGACCCGCCCAGGGCACCGTGACATCAAATACTATCCATTTCCCGCGTTCGCAAGAATCCTCGGCGTGTGCTTCTATCTGACTATCAAGATGCCATCCAGACGCCATCCAGTGGACAACATCATTCCAGATCCCACGCCTGACGCAAGCTATGCTCAATAACAGCCAAGGTTGGTGTCCGGTATCTTACTTCCCTTCCGGTGTTGGCTTATATCTGCATCCCATTCTAGCCTCCTTTGTCACATATTAAATACCATCTCAATCTTTGGACGTCTCAGTGTTTCAGTGTATCCAGCGAGTCAACTTCATGGCTGCCACGCTGCAATCCGCTGTCACAACCATACAGATAAACAACCGAGGGACTCGTATGTATCAATTACCTTGCTTGTCAACTATCAATCTTATTCTTTTTTCCTAGTTGCAGTCCTCACTGCCGTCGGATACGATTACAGTAAGCAATGCATGTTTCTTTATTAGTATGTTGGGCAAACCTCGATGTTGTCAGTACTCACGTTCTCGGATGAGGTATGCTTCACATGTTCGCCTGCTACACAAGCATCTCACTGGTTCATGATTTCCGTAGATAGAGTATATTTGGGTCGGCAGACACTTTTGCTTCGACCTCATACATTCTGATATACAGTACCTGCAGAAAAAGCCATGGACAAAGGTGTCTATGTTATTTGTCCTCGTGTGTATCTCAGTTATCTCCACGATGTTGTATTCGGGCTGATCGTTGTCAACTTCCAGGCCCGCTATATTGGCCTGTGTTCTGTCATGTATGTCTATGCTTTCTGCAACAAATACCAATTGATCGCTTGTCGGTTCACTAGAATTGCTGCCATAAGTGCGTTTAAAAAAAAAATTCAGAGTTTGTTGAGCTGACTCAGTGCAATCACAGTAGGGAGTACTTTCTTACCCGGCCCTGAAAAGGTGATGCCTCTTGCCACTGATGAACATACTTATAATTTAACGACTTTTTAGACGTATGTGTTTATCTTCATCTTTCACCGATCAACGATAGTTGATCATATTTAAACAGTTGTCAGTACATTTATTCAATGTTTCTAACATCCTATCTACTCAAGTATACTTTGAAGGCGAAATCATTAATATTTTTTCCACGTATGCTCTCATGATTTTTATTGGTGCTGCAGATTGTGAGATTTCATTTCACTTTGGCTAAGATTCATCTCATTGGCAGAGCAGTGGCAATGATCCTCCGTGTATGGGCATTGTACAATCGATCCAGGTTCATCCTTGGCACACTCCTCACATTGTACGCCATCGAAATGATCCCGAATCTAGTTGTGTGCATTGTGATCAGCAATCAGAATGTGCATGTAGGTATGTGAAATAAATATCATGCCAGTGCACGTTATATAACAAAATACCTGTTCTCCCAATCATACAGCAACCACTGTCCAAGTGCTTGACTTTTCGTTTTGCGCAATCCAAAATGGTCTTGAAATTTTAACCGAAATTATGGATTCAGCACAGATCACTCTCGGTGCACTGATGTGTCTGCTCACTGTCATCCAGTTCGTTAGGGAGGCACTTCAGATGTACAAAGCAACGTCGCATTTCCACCTAAACTGTTACATGAAGCTTCTTGTGAGGGAAGGCATGATCTACTTTCTTGTGTACGTTCATATCTCGTTCTTCCTCCTGTCTCGTCTTTTACAACACAACTACACTAACAAAAATTCCTGATGAATAGCATCCTGGTCCTGTCACTCCTCACCATACTGTACGACACAGGAGACATTCCACAGGACGGATGGTGGATACTATTGCTGGTAGCAGAATATGTGCCCCCATACACACTCGTCCCGCGATTTATTTTGAGTTTGCGAGCTCTTTATGCACGCGATCTTCAAGGTAGATGTGGAAGCGACATCGACTCCGCGTTTGGTTTGTCATCGGGCTCTGTTCATGGCGCCACAGCAAGCACAATTTTGTTTGCAGACGATGGGGAGAACGACCCGGAGGGGATAGAGCAAGGAGAAGAAATACAGATGATAGAAAGGACTGGGGAAAGTGGCGACGGCAGAACTAGTAATGTGTGATGGATATGAGTCAAGTGTCGGGCTGTCTGGTCTTTGTAATTGTATCCCAAGTGTTCCGTTCCCTTTCCCGCCAGCGCTCAGGCTGACCATCCGAGACATGGGTGAGAGGCCAGAAACCAGCACAAAAAAAAGCAGGACGATGTGCATGACCCACCACGATGGAGAGCGCCGAACCACACAGAGATACCTCAAAATCATGAACTGCCTGTCCTTGTCAGGGTGCATGCGAATGCGCAAGCTCGGTCATGGTCATTCCATCATGTTTTTCCCAGCTCTCGAGATCGATCAGCGTATGCGTTCCTTGGCTGATAAAGGTCCTTTGGACAACATTGATACCACGGATATCCTCTGCCATGTGACGATAGGATGGACCATACTTGCCGATATGCCGACTCTGGCTTTTCAAAGACCAACAGACCTGGAATGAACCACCGAACAAGTGGCTCCAGCTAGAAGCAAAGAGATTGGAAGATCTTTATGGGCCTGAGGACATTTTCGAATCTCCTTGGTGCTCACCTCGAACATTGAAGAACTTGGGATTCTTACGCTCCGTCATGTGAACATGAATGATGAGCCAGAGCGCGGTCATTCATGGAACATCGCCCGGCGACAACCCATCCGATCCATCCAGATGTTGTAGCCTTTGTAAGGCAGGCATCAATTCCTACAAACACCGGGGGATTCCGCCCAGTATTCGAGACGCGCGATGGGACTTTTGCAGCCGCCAACGAAGCGCATCATGATATTTGGAGTTGATTCGTGTCGGTCACGACGGACTTTTCGGGGGTCGTCTCCGGGAAGAAGACGCATGCAAGAACGTCCCTTTGAGCCCCTCACGAGGCGAACGAGTTGATACCATCCGTCAGCTCGAGCCACCATGTTCATCCTGATCTGTACATGCCCTGCGTTTAAGTCCATAAAACCGTGCAGCAACCTTGCTTTGATACAATATCCCCGATGTCCTCCCTGCTAGGTGGACTGCGCTACCGTTTGTCATGGGAGATCAGTTAAACGCATTTTTCTGGACCGGTTGTACCCAAAGACAAGACATACGTTCCGGTTGTGCCGTTTCCTTTCGGCCTATTCCCATCCAGAATGTCAAAGAACAAAAGCTATATCCATGGCGATGATGGTAGATTCCGAGGACTTGCAAATGATGCTAGCACAAATATTTGAGAAAACAAGTTATACGTTGGTCGTTGATAAGATTATTCTTACGCGTGTCCAAGATTGGCAAGGGATCCGCCAGCCTCCGCGAGACCAACTCCCCTTGTGGCGACGCGTGACGATTCACAATATCCAACACTCTCGCACTGACGATGACCACTGAAACCGAATCGGAATCAGTACCCGCTGATTGGTCGACACTGCCGAGTGATTTACCCGTACCGACGGACGACGGGCTGGCGGATCATTTACGTGCGTCGCAGGTTGCCCTTCCAAAGTCAGTGTTGCTGCGGGCGACGACTGCAGAGTCATCTGGGGAAGAGGGAGCAGAGACATGGGTCGATCTAACGGTGTTGTCGTTCGAGGGACCTGTGTTGGTGTTTGTATACCCGAGGACGGGTCAGCTGGGTGTAGCGAATGTGGTTGGGTGGGGTGCGATTCCGGGCGCGAGGGGGGGGGGGGGGGTGCACAGGTGAGTTTGGGGTCTGAAATGTGGTGTCATGTGTTGCTGATCGCACGAAAAAAGGAACTGTGTGGGATCCGAGACAACCTCGGGAAGTTGCACCTACCTGTGCCATACCCTATTTGGGCTGAGCACGCAGTCGACCGAGTACCAAACCGAGGTAGCGACACGGCTTGGACTACCATATGCGATATTGAGCGATGAGAAGGGGGTGTTTTCAGCATGGCTGAGGTTGCCGGTGTTCGAGGTGGAGATAATGTTGTTGAAGCGGATCACGTTGTTGATTAGTATGAGGGCAAGGATGGTATGACGAATTTCCCCACGTGGCCAAACATACTGCCAGTGGTAAAGTTCAACTTTGCGGCGAGCCAGGTCTACTGAAACGCACAGCCTATGTCACGCTGACCATCATGATGTCTGTTCTTTGTCCTCCTTCACGTCACACCATTATCGGTTGGCTGGTCCCGATATCGGACCACGCGCAGACGGGTGCACTTTATCGATCTTTACTGCATTTGCCATGCATCATCGCGGAGCAGCTAGTGTCTTTTGACAATTGTCAGTCATGATCTGATTGATCTCGGATCAATGCTGATAGGTATTCAATTTCAGGGCCCGTTGTCTCTTATGCTATCAGGGCCGTACATCCTTACACGCCTATCTTGATTTTCGGAGGTATGTATTGTCACATGAGCACCATACCCTCCTTTAACTGGCGCATACATAGGACATACTCACATTCGTGACTGTCAACAGTGCAGTGGAGGGTCCATGGCACTGGTGTGCGGTCGTTACATGGAAACGATCGGTACCGCGCCGAGTGGGCCATGAGATGCTCCCGCTGGGTCACGCTCACAGTGGCGTCATTGGCAACAACATTGGCCGTCCCGCGTCGGATATCATGGGGTCGGACGTCCGCTGGGCCCCAAGCGCACGTCAAAAAGAGCGGTTCTGCCAGGGAAAAAAAAAAAAAGCGCACCTCGAAAGCCACTCACCCTACTACGTTGGCTGCCTCCGTGGATATCAGTTCAAACTTATCATTCAACAGGTTGGATGAGTGCGTCCGTACATCTGACGTGGTGTAATTGCCACTGAGAGGGAATAATAGGCGCGGACCTTGATGCCGCCATCGGAAACGCCAACAACATAGTTCACTCGGAGGTATCTTAATCAAAAAATAGTTGCGTATGAGGTACGTTTGTTGAATCGTATTCTGCTCTCTAGCATTGTGAGACAACGTGGTTTATAGTTATAGTACCACACCACGATGTCGAACACCACTTTCGACCCATCCTATCGCCGTAGTATATCCCATGGCTTGCAGCATTACCACAGGGCTACCCTGGCGCCGACAATGGCACGCAGCATGTCCCGCTGAGCCACCATTCCGTGTCCAACTACATCGCGTCGGACGCGCTGATCAACGTCGTGTTCATCGATGTTATCGGGAGCGATGTGTTGAGCGCGTTGAACGCACTGCAGAACGCGACAAGGTACACGTCGAGGGGGGGGTGCGTCGTACACGCCGGCGTTGGCGAATGCGGTGCTGGGGATGTATGCGCAGGAGGGGTGCAATTAGGGGGATTTGTATGAGTTTGCGCGCACTGTATGCGTGCGATCTCCAAGGCAGACGTGGAAGCGACATCGACTCCGCATTCGATTTGTCATCAGGGTCCGTCCATGGTGCTGCAGCGAGCGCAATCGTGTTTGCGGACGATGGGGAGAACGAGGGGATAGAGCAGGGAGATGAAATACAGATGGTGGAAAGGACTAGGGCAAATCGCGACGCTGGCGCTAGTAGTGCGTGATTGGTATCAGTCAAGTGTCGGGTTGTCCATGTCAGATCTGGGTGTTGTTGAAATTATATCCCAAGCAATCCGTTCCGCCGGCGGTGAACATTGGTGACATGGGTGAAAGGCTAAAAACTAGCACAAAGGAAACAGGACGACGTGCATGACTCACGGGAATGGAGAGCACCGAACCACACACAGATACCTCAAAATTAGTCTGGTGACTCCCAGACTGGTCTATGAGGCAAGCCGTCGATAGCACCAAGGGGGCACATCAGGCAGGGCTCAGGGTCCTCAGTGGCTCCACTTCCGATCGCGAGATGCTACATACGAAGTACACTACCCTTATGCAACACCATCATAGCTGCCTACACTCGCCGCCCAGGGAGCAAGTTCCACATTCATGTCCGACTCTCGTGCCGCCGCTCTGGACCTGCTCGCTCACCTGTCAATGGTGGGTGTAAGGATGAGCAAAATGAACTGAGATCATGCACAATTGTCGGGTACCTTTTTTCTGCGTCTTGGCATCTGCTCAAGTCCTCTGTGGGAGTTCACTGTTGACTTGGAAGGGTCGACGATAACCGATCCGCAAGAGGATCAGTTTGACTTGACAATAACATTACCTTGTTTTGGAGTGACGGGGACTGTGGGCAAGAATTCAAGAACTGTTGGATGGTGGGGATGATTTCCTCCGGTGGGGGTCGCTCCTCTTTTGTTGACCAGCACCGCTGTATAAAAATCCAGTGCGCATCATCCATCGTGTCTGGTCGGCCAGGTTTCTGGCCTTTGGCCAAGTAAAGAACAATGGCTGTATCATTCCGCACTTCCGACCATGGTTGTTTACCAGAAAACACCTGGAAATACACTCAGAATGAAGTCCTCGTTGGTCTCCAACATACTTGCCTGGAGTGCGATACAACCAAAAGAGTATATATCACTCTTTGTTGTCATATAGAATGCGTTTTCTGGATCCATTTGTTCTGGAGCCATCCAGCGCAAGGCTCCCGGTCGTGCAGTGGATCTCTGAAGATAGCTTAATGCTTCAGGAATACTGCCCACCAACGAAGAATATCCAAAATCAGCCAGGCGGGCAGTATAGTTCTCATCGATCAAGACATTGTTCTGTCTATTGATTAGAGAACGACAGTGCTAAAGATTTCAATCTGACGTACAGAATTCAGGTCACCATGGACAATCGGGAGAGAATGCACTGATACGTGTTATTATGATCCCTTGGTAATGATAAAAGCGACCCACAGTAGCGTAATCCACTTGCAATGTCGAGCAGCTATCGCGCAGGGGTTAGAAGACATAGAAGAAGTTAAGGTTAAGTTCATCAAACATACAAACTGGAGTCGGTGGCCAACCCCGAGGTTGAGATTATACTTTTCCAAGAAATGGTGCAGGGACCCATTTGGCATCCATAACGACACCAGTGACATTGCGCCAACCATTCCAAACCCATAAGCAATACCTAGGAATGGGACGACATTGATATGGTCGAGTCTCCTCCAAATTCCGAGTTCTCGGCGGAGCATCTACGAAGTGGTTTGAATGAAATTTCATGTTAGTCGTGGATGTGACGAGCTACCTTGTGAGATCTTTTGCTCGCATCTCCATCCATTGCAAAACTGAATCGTAAAGCCTTTACAGCAACCTGAGGGAGTAAGTTGCATGCAACCTAGATAATAAACCATGATCAAACCTTCTTGGGGACACTGCTGCCATGGTACCAACATCTATAAATGTCACCGAAACCTCCTCCAGCGATGTACTGATCAGTCGTTTTGGAAATATGGGGTGTGAGGTCTGGTGGAGGGGGGTAATTGGTACTAAGACTAGACAATTCATGTCAGACGATGACAACAGACCGCCAAAAAAAATCTCACTTGACGTTTGGTGCTCGACACTGTTCAAGCAGATCCATCAATGAAAGAAGATGTAGTGTATGTTAGGTAGTACAGATGGCACGTGGGATGGGACGCACATCGTCAGGCATGGTTCCTAAAGAGCCACTTCCATCGACATTTTGCTGGAAAATGGGGAATGAACTGGGTAGCAAGGCAGTTGCGGTGATGGTATGATCTGGCACAAGTGCCTTGAGGAACCATCATGCTAAGTAAGCGAAAAAAAAAAAACATACAATTACTCACAACAGGACCAAACTCCAACGGTTGTTCAGTGACAAGCAGGTGTGTGGTGTGTGGTGATCGTGGTCGTGCTTGCATGCTGCGTGAGATGCTCACGTCGAGGATGGCTGAATGCGTCTGTAGGGTGCAGGAGTGATGAACATGAGAGTTGAGGTACATCTCATGAGCATTATTACCTGATCCTTGGGGCCTATCCAAGGTACCCGCCACAAGCATACGTCTCCTTTCCATGTGACTGATGCCACGAATCCACCGGAGTGAGAGAAACAAACTGCATAGAATGGATATTTACGTCGTAGTGGTTGTCCGACGGGACTACCATTGGACGTGTCCCAGAAACAAATGGTTTGATCGCCGGACGTGAGCCCACCCCGTAGTTTTAATGCAGAGAATCAACTGTAATAACAGTTCATAATGTCATGCACAGCATACTGTAACAAGAGGTCTGCATTACTCGTGCATGGCTTGTGCA
>JBBPRT010000483.1:0-11187 GCA_038093175.1 Boletus hoseneyae
GCTGTTGCTGCTCCTCAAACAACCTTTGTTGATCTAATTGTTGTTGCTCCAATAATAGTCTTTGCTGCTCTAATTCTTGATGATATTCCATCTCCTGTTGTTGTAACATCAACTGCCTCTGATGCTCCCTTTGCTGATATAGTGCTTGTTGAACATTCAAAAGCCTTTGCTGTTCTCATTGCTGTTGATATTGCATCTCCTGCTGTAATGCTAATAATTGTCTTTGCTGCTCCATTTGTTGATGTACTGTCAGTTGCAATTGTCTTTGTTGCTCCAATTCTGCCATTTGCTGCCTTTGTAATTGCTGTAATCTTATGGAAGCTTGCTGATCTACCTCATGTTGAAAGTCAATGACATGTTGATAACCTTGGATAGGAGGAGGAGGTGCTGGAAGAGGAGGATGTGAAGGACCAGCTTGAGCATTGGCAGGCTGAGAAGCAATAGGGTTTCGATTGAAACGTCTGTTACGACGATTTTGATGAGAAGCATTGAAGTTTTCCAGCAATCTAGCATTGTAATCAACTCTATTCTCCAAAACACCACTTTGAGCAACATGTTGAGGTGGTGGAGCAAATGATTGATAGCCTGGAGGCATAGCAGAAGGTGGAGGTAGTGGAAACATTGGAGGTGGTGCTGGCTGATTGAATGGAACTGGAGGAAACATAAGCAATGGAGGGGGAGAGCGCAAATGACGCATCCTCTGAATATGATGATGCTCAATTTGATGACGTGGTATACCTGGATATTGATCCACAGGCACAGGAGGATGATTCTAAAATTTTTAATGAATACTCTACATATAGTATATCTATGATAATAATATACCATCAAAGCATTAGGAATATTTAAAGGCATTTGAGGAGGAGGACCTGGATGACGGCGAGAAGGAGGAGAGCCAATTTGACGCTGATCACACTCAGCCTGGCGAGAAGCATTCCATGCACGCTGAGGAGAGGTTGGAGGTGAAGCCCTAATGAAACACATTATTACACTATACAAAGTAAGGACATATACTGTATACTTACATTGATCACAATTTTTCAGAATTGAGATTTTTGAAATTGAGATGAGATGAGTATAGTAATGTAACTATGCTATGTAAACCCAGGGGTCCAGGTCTCTCAGCGACCCTTCTACCACTTCCTGGGGGATATCCAGTCAATAGCCAACCTGGACTATCCACAGTATAGTAGATGTAACTATGCTATATAGGATCTACTATTGAATACTATATAGACTCAGCCTGGGCTCCGTGAAGAGTTGTTCCCAGTTGTCCTTCGCAAACCAGGCACGACCCCAGTGCGGACTAATCACTCTCAAGGGAGAGGACTGAGAAGTTCTATCTAGCAAAGACACAATTCTGCCCTTCCAAGGGGCTCCTCTAAAGGCAGCAAGGGAAATGAAAAAGAAATCTTAGGTAATGACCTGAGGCACCACTTAACGCTGTGGATCACGTATGATAGAGATAATAGAGCTAAGTGGAATGGAGGGATTGAGAGATTGAGGGAGGGAGGGAGGGAGGGGGGAGGGAAGGGAGGGAAAGATCAATCAATCCATGATCTGAATCAGATTCAGAATGGACCGGGCAGTGGCTGTGCTGCTTAGTCACCGGACAGCAGATTTCATGCCAGAGAACTGGTGCCAGGCGAGCCACATGGTTTGTATGAATAAAAAAGGAAAGTATGTATTGATAAGCGACCTAAACGACGGTAATGTCGACAGCCGATACAACCGAAATAACTGAAATAGGCGAAAAAAGTGTTGGATACTCAAGCTTTCCCCTGCCGTTCTCCTGTACCTCTTTGATTGCATGTCATTCAAATACTTTTCATTTGAAAAATAGAAATTTTAAGTGGTATAATCCAATTGAGTAAGGGTCACTACAGGGTAAAGGTAACTATAATACCATAAATTCTATACACTCTACCATGTAATTATAAAATGCACACATGCGCCCATGGCGCATCTGCGGCTTTTTGAACCAATAGAAATGAAGAGGGTGACATTCCACGATCATTTCGACCCCTCATACGTAGAAATTGGACCAGTAGATCACAAGATATGAATTAAATGATCTCAGTCACTGATCTGCTGATCAATCAACCAGATATAGAGTAACTGCTACTTATGTAAGGAAGACAAATATCTGACCAACATTCACACACACCCAGACCAAATTTGGACCAATATTCACACACAATCAGACCAGATTTTGACCATAATACAGACAACTACCAGACAAGAAATTGACCGTAATCAACATAGATCAACATGACAAATCAAGCAAAAATTACCAACAATAGACACACATCCAGACCAGATTTTGACCATAATACAAACACAAACAGACCACAATAGAACCAGATTTTGACCATAATACACAGATGACCATGACAGAATGAGACAAAATGAGCACTGTGCTATACATGACCAAACAACCAAACAAGCAAAAATGAAGCACAATTCACACACACCCAGACGAGATTTTGACCATAATACAGAGACAAACAGACAATAATCCAAGCAGAAATTGAGCATTACGGGAACAAAACGTGATTATGGCTATATATGACCAAACAACAAATAGAGCCAAAAAGGGAAATGGTGACCATGACCAAACAAATAATAGGTGACAAATTCAATAGAAGCCAAATAAAGATCAATGACAAAATGACCAGTAAATCAGAAATGACCAGGTGACGATATAATGAAAAATCGACCATAATCAAAACAGAACCAAACAAAATTTTGACCATAGATCACATGCAACCCAAGATAGAATCAGGCATTACGACACCCCCACCCACCCACCCAGATCAAGTTGGAATAGCATTTCGTAAATATACGCAGTTAGATTAGTCTGTTAAAGATTGGCTTGGGAATCATATCAAAAGACAACCAATTCACGCCAAATACCACCCAAAATAGATCCAAATACAACACAAATTCAACCAGATTTTGACCATAATCCACAACAATCTGATCAAGATTCAACCGTAATACATCCGACCATCTGACCAACCATCTATCTATACAATCAACTATCCGACCACTAAGATCTGACCATCCAATCAAAGATCTGACCATCTGATCACTATCTAATCAACCATCCAACCAACCGATCACTATCCGATCAAGCATCTAATCAACCAATCACTATCCAATCAAACATCTGACCATCCAACTGCTTCTGACCATCATCTGATCAAAAAATCAACCAAGATCAATACACATCCAGACCAGATTTTGACCATAAATCACATGATAGAATCAGCCATCGACACCCCCACCCCCCCACCCAAAACAAGTCAGATCAGCATTTCGTAGATTGTATCAAATATTTTATAAATGAGTTAAGGTTCAGGAGGGTGTATTTACTTTTTCAGCCCTGAAATCACAACAGAATGTATGGCCTGTATGGCGCAATATGATGTGCTGTCGTATCGCACTGAAAATAAGTTGTGTTTTCATACACAATTCACACAAATATATCATCATTTTTACCGCTATACAACAATTTATCATATAGCGGTGAATGCCTACATCATTTTACACCATTCATATATTAACACAATGTGCAAATTGTCATATAGCAGTGAATTCCTACATCACTTTATACAATTCACATACCTTTTTACCGCTATGCGACAATCTGTTGTATCGCGCTGAATTCCTACATCACAATTCACAATTCACATGAACACCTTTTTACCACTATGCGACAATCTGTCATATAGCGCTGAATTCCTACATCATTTTACACAATTCACATGAACACACCTTTTTACCGCTATGCTACAATCTGTCATACTAGTGGTGCTCAGTTTTGGGTCTTCGCCCCAAATGTCACACAATGCTTACTTTAGTCTTTAGTTTTTCATAACTTAGACACTTATTATTTAGGTTCATGTAGTAATCAAGCAATCACAACAGATACTATTCATAGTATGACAAACAAAAAAGATATCTATATATCAAATATCCAAATTTCTAAATACTTCAGTCCAAACTACATTAGTAGCCTTGGTATCTTCTTGACCACGAGGAAAAAGAATTTTGATGTTTCTAGGATGAGTACAACATGATAAAGCCACATAAAGTTATCCATGAGAGAAAACAGAAGAACTTAAATTCAACCCAACATGCTTAACAGTCTGACCTTGTGATTTGTTGATTGTCATGGCATAGGCTAGATGGATAGGAAATTGTAGGCAGCGGAAGGGAATAGGAGAATCTTGAAGACCAGAGTCAAGAGCCATGCGAGGAATAAAAACCACATTGTTGGCATTATTTTCACCCAACACTCTACACTCCAGAATGCAGCGAGTAGACCTGAGGAGCCTTAAGCGTGTACCATTGCAGAGACCATTCATGGGATCCAGATTGCATAGAAGCATAAGTGGTGCACTGATTTTAAGCTCTAGCTTGTGAAGAGGGAATCCAGAAGGACTGAAAGTGTTGAGAACTTCTAGTTGGATGTATTCATACTCTTGTTTGACCACAGAGTCTGCGCTGAGATATGTGATCTTTTCCTGGGGTGCAACAGAGTCTAGAATGGTGGCATTGATATCATGAACCTGTTCATTCCTAGGACTGAGAATAGTACAATCCAGGAAGTATTGATCAGGAAGATGCTGGTTTTGTGTCAAAAGCTGGGAGTATAGAGAGTTTATGAGAGATGCCATAGTGTCACCACAGCGCATGTGTTCAGGAAGAATGACATCCCCATCTGTTACACCTATTTGCAGGAGTTGCTGTGCCCATTCATCAGATTCTGGATCTTGGCCTGAATGCATGTTTTGGTGGAGGTAGTGGATGTTCATTCTTGGCCAAAGATTGGAGTTGGTGAGAGTGGCAGGGATGATTTCTTCTCTTGAGCCATGTAGAATAACAGAAAGGGTTTGCCTGAAATCTCCACCAAATAAAATGGTGATTCCTCCAAATGGGTGATTGGGCCGATCTAGTAAATCACCAAGAGTGCAATCTACAGTTTCCACAATGAAATGATGCTGAGAGGCTGCCTCATCCCAAATGATAAGAGAGGTTTCTTTGAGAAGTTGATGAATGACATCATCGTTTTTGATATTGCATGTGCTTTGTTCATGACAGGGAATAGGAATCTTAAAGCGTGAATGGGCAGTGCGACCACCATGAAGAAGAAGAGCTGCAAGACCAGTAGAGGCCACACAAAGGACAATTTTATCTCTTCCACAAACACCAGCAGCAATGAGTTTGGCCAGATAAGTCTTTCCACATCCACTGCCACTGTGAAGGAAGAAGGAAGATCCATGGGAGTTGAGAACACTATCCATGACAGCATCATAAAGAGCAATCTGCTGAGGATTGAGAGTGGGAAGGCCTCTGTCAACCTGTTCTTGCTGCTCCTTTCTATTGTAGTTCCTTTGCTCAAAGATGAGCTGGTTTCCTCTATGACGGCCCCAGTCATTTTGTTGTCTAGGCATGGTAGGAAAGTCCTGTAAGCTTTTGCCATGTTTCTTGAGTTCTTGATCTATGAGATGTAACCCATAGTCATGGATTTGTTCTTGATTGGGCTCGATGATGTGAAAGGTGTGAGTAAGTTAATGTGCAAGATCATCACATAAATGATGCTTGAATGCTTCCCATAATTGATGAGGATCCACAGGAGCACAATGCACCAGAATGACAATGAACAGATGGCGTAGCTGATAGCCTGTCTTGAAGATTGCAGCTTCCTCTAAACACAAAAGCCATTCTCTATCATCCTGTAAAAGACCACATGTACGACAGGCCTCTTTGAAGTTTTCATGTAGATGACCATTGACAGTTCGAAGAGCTTCATAGGATGTAGCACCTAATTGTGGTGATATGTATGAATTATGTTCCATAAATATAATAGCAATGAATAATTTACCTTTGACCACAGTAAGCAGGAGGCGTAAATAAAATGCTTCACCAGCAGTAACAGGAACAGTGTACATGCGTCCAATGGCCTTGTATCTTTGATGGACTGTCCAAACAGCTTGGCTCTTGTTCCAAACAAAATGCTTGGGAAAGTCTTGATACAGATGATTATGAGCACCAGCAGCGATGAGGTCAGGATCTTGATTTGCTTTGAACCATCCAAGCAGTTGAGTATCCTTGACGTTATTGAGCACATTTTCAACCTGGTCTTCAGCTTGGAAAACCACAGATTGATGACCAGGAAGATGGATAGGTAGATAATAGACAGCTGGCCACTCTATATGCATAGGGAATTCAAAGATGTTGTGACAAGCTTGAGTGGATGATATATATCTGGCATCAAGATAGGTATGAATTTCATTCTCCCCTTCAGTGAGAACAGTGGCACAATCTGAACCCTTGTAGATATACTTGTGGATATACTTGACAGCCTTGATAGATCCACAGACCTCCAAATTGATGTGACAGTCAAATTGCACCAATAGTTCTCTTGGATGAGGAACTACAACTTTGTTATCAAAAACATCCTGATGCTTTTGGATGGTTCTGCCATTGTCAGGGCGAGCATAATCAGGATATCCATCCTCCTTGATAATGGTCTGATTGGTAAAGGCCTTGGGAAAGCACTTTTTACAGATATTGTTTTCCAAACACCTTTGAGGAGAGCAAGGTCCATGAAGCATATACTTGGAAACAGCAGAGTGAAGTTGAGGGTGGATCTGGGGATCTGGAATTTGTGTAGAGATAATAGCATCAATTTGCTGGACAGTGGAAATCTTGTCTTGTTGTTCCAAAAAGACCAAGAGATACATGTGAGGAAGTCCACGTTTTTGATATTCGATGGTGTACACAAATCCAGCCACTTGTCCAAAGTATCCATCACGAATCTTCTTCAGCAATGCTTGTTGCTTGGCATGAAAAACACGTGCAACCAAGTCAGGCCTATCTATGGCTGTTTGACCTAGATAACAATGAAATTTAGCTTTATAAATGATCTCTAGATCAATATACACACCAGCAAGCAGATTTTGAGAGATTTCTGGCCAGCTTCCATTGGCAGTCATGGTAAGGAATAAGTCAGGCTTTTTGAATTCTCGACAAATAGCCAGAGAGTCTTGAAGAAGTTGCTGCATGTAGCGAGGTCCACCCTTGTGAGTGGAAGGGAGAATAACACGACCAACTTGACCCAAGTTTTGACCTTCACCACCATCTCATTGTATATGATCTTGTAATCCTTGATATAGGTCGGCTCTAAGTTTCTTTTGATTGTTGGCAGCCCAAGTAAGATTATACTGTTCAATGGATGCCCAGCCATCACAGGTGAACTGTTGAAAGAGCCTTCCACCTTTGAAGAGATTCTGTGGTTCTATCTCCAATGGATGGATATGAAGTCGATAGGCATACCAAAGAAGTTGTGTGACCTTCTTGGAACGGTGTGCAGCATTTCCATTATGCTGTTGCAAGGGTATGTCTAGATGCCAGCCCTCTTCCCCACGTGGAAAGAAAAGCACATAATGTAGTGGAAGATAGGATGGATGGAGGTTGCTGATTCGACGGAGACCACCACCTTGCAAACGTACAATGATATCCCGATCCACCCTCACATTTTCAAAACCATCTCCAGGAACAATTGCAGCAATCTCCTCCACAGTGGGTAGATTATATCTTCTAGCATCTGCTGCCTGTTGTAAATGGAGACGCATACGAACATCAGTATGCTCCTCAGGAGGTTTGGCCTGTATGATATTATTATATAAACAATTATGTTTTGCATAAAATGTAACTACTCACTCTCATAACCTCATAGGCTTGTTTATAAAGTGGAGCATAAGGATGGCTTTCTTGAAGAGTGGTATGAAGATCCAGCAAAATAGCACCATCAAGTTGAGGGTTGCGTTGGGCACGTCTGTTAGTTGCTTCTTCTGGGTCATAAATATAGAGTTGAGCATAGAATGCCTCTATTCCATTAGGTGGTATAAGAGCACCCATGAGATGATGAAGTGCACCATGAATGTGAAAAGATGCTGGCCCAAAACCTTAAATAGCAGTATTGTCCACATCAGTACCCACTGAGGTAAATGCTAGAGCATTATTGTATTTTCATATTTTCTTTTTGAAGTCTCTAGTATCCTGAGGATCATCATACAACTCCTGTAGGTTATGTGGCCATGCTTGTATGCAAGGTAGATCAACTTGACTCTGAAGACAGCACATTTCAAAGCGTGGATTGCGAACACTTGAATTGGTGAGCTTTTCTGAAATAAAATGAAGAGCATGACAACGGGAGCATTGAATGTTCATTGGCCCAAGAGAATGTAGCTCGACTGGCTCCATATATATCCTGCCACCTGGTGGAATATAATGTGGAGGCTGTTGTGAATTATGGGCATTATCAGAGTCACTGGAACTAGAATCTGATGGATTAGGATCAGGAGGTGGTGCAGGTGGTGCAGGTGGTGCAGGTGGTGCAGGTGGTGGTACAGGTGGTGTAGGTGGTGCAGGTAATGCAGCAGGTGATGGCCTTCTAGATGCTCTAGAAGATGGAGATGGAGATGGAGATAGAGATGGAGGTGCATTAGATTGTTGTCACTATTGGTCTTGCTCATATTGTTCCATAGAGTGTTGACTATATTCATGAAAAGCTTCCTCAGCCAAAGCATATGAAAGCTGTCGTATCTGATTTGTTGCATTTTCCTGCTGGGACTGATGGATTTCCTCCTGCTCATATATTAGCTCCTGCTGCTCCTGCTCCAATAGCCTTTGTTGCTCCAATACTTGTTGACGTTGTGCAAGTAATTGAAGCTCTAAGAGCCTTCGCTGCTCTAACTCTTGCTGATGCCATGCTAGCTGCTGTTGCTCCAATAGTCTTTGCTGCTCCAACTCCTGCTAATATTGTGCTAGCCGCTGCTGCTCCAAGAGTCTTTGTTGCCATTGCAACTCTTGCTGTCATTGTACCTCCTGTTGTAACTCCCTTTGTCTCTGATGCTCTATTTGCTGATATAGTGCCTGTTGTTGTAATTCCAACTGCCTTCTATGCTCTATATTCTCTGAACTTGGACTAGCTTGAGCAGTTGAAGAATGACGATTGGATTTTCTATTACGCCAATTCTGATGGGTGGCATTGAAGTTATCCATCAGTCTAGCAGTATAATCCACTCTGTTTCCAAAAGCATTGCTTTTGTTATAGTTCTGGACCTCACACTACGTTTTTCTCATTTTATCTGTCTCATCGTACTTAGCACTTTTCACTTTCACAGTCATGTGACTAGGTCACATGACTTGACCCCTTTTCAGGATCACGTGACTTTCTGCTCTTCCTCGTCACATGACTTGACCCCTTTTCAGGATCACATGACTTTCCGCTCTTCCTCGTCACATGACTTGACCCCTTTTCAGGATCACGTGACTTTCCACTCTTCCTCGTCACATGACCTCACACGTGACTCGAGTCCAGACCAAGTCCAGACTCTCACCTATCTATGATGTCACGCCTCACGGTTACCTTGCTGTTTCCTCATGTCTCCTTATCTTTGTCTTTCTCTCACCGGCCCTCAACTATTTAGGACTCAGACGACCTACCCTAAACCACCATAGTATCATATATATACCGTTCCCTCTCATCGTCTTTTCCTTAGTCCTATTCACTTGTCTACTCTCCCTTGGGGGTCTGGACACTTTGACTACTACTCCTACCATTGCACTTAGCCGCCTCATCCTCGTTACTGGATGCTTCGTCGTTATTATGTTCATATTCCAATCAACACGTTCACCGTCTCTCTTATCATCATCATCGACACCATTTCTCAAACCATCATCTCTATCCAATCGCTCGTTAGGCCTGTGTCTACACTAGTCTAATCTCGCTCTAAGTGTCTAAGCTCACCATCCGGTTTCACCTGAATAGAACTACCCTGTTCACCACTGTGTCTTCCCCTCCTCCTTAATTTTCATGCGCACTCACTTCCTGAATCATCACGAACATCGTCAGGAAGAAGCAGCCCTTGAATATTTCGCATTAGACCGTCAACCAACCCCGCCTCCTGCCAACTACCATATCCCGGACGACTTCGACCCCAACGACCAATCCCCAGGTCCTTTTGACTTCATCGCTCACCCAGAACCTCACATCCTTATGCCTGAACCAGAGCAAGTTCAGGTGCCAGAATGTGCTCCTTTCCCACAGTTCTTCTTTAATGAACATCTCTGTACACCATCCCCCGCACCCGCAGTAGAGCTTGCTCCTGCCCATCAACCGCACCAACCCCGTATAAAAAAAGCTAGGCATCCGCGATACTTTCGCCCACAGAAGACGGTTCCAGGGGAGATTCGAGTACTTCGTCCCTGATCCACTCTCTGCCGACCAGCCTGCTACCTCGCTTAAACGCACCTTCTCCTGACATCTCTTCACCCTCCATCTCACCAACCTCACCCAGAATGTCAATCGAACCTGATGGCCCCACATGGCGGGATGTCATCAACGCCATGCAACTAATGAACGAGATGTTGCGTCTCTCAATTCAACAACAAACCGCACCACCTCGGCGCCCCCATGTTGACGCCGATGGTGAGCCCCTTCCTGAACCCGCTTACACCTCTACCCGACTCCCGTCTAAACTTATCACCGAACCCGGTACCTGGGATGGTAATCGCACCACCTTCCGATCATGGTGGGTACGAATCAACACCTGGGTACAATGCCACGACGACCTCGATAATCGTCAAATGTCAGCAGCAGTACTCCTCCGCATGAATGGGAAAGCAGAAAGCTTCGCCCACATTACCATGGAGAAGTACTCCACCAAGGCCGAATCCATTCTGGCCGGTCACCTAATGTGGCCAGAGTGGAGCGTTTTAAAAAAAGAGATTGAGGACTTCTTTAGAATCGACGTCCTCAAACAGGAAGCCTACCAGAAGCTGATCGCGCTATGACAAGGTAACCTACCCATCGAAATCTTCACACAACAATTCGAGTTGCTAAGAAAAGACGCTGACATCGACGCCACGGACGCCACGGCACTTCGACTCTACAAGGAAAGAATAGATTACAACATCTACTTTCAACTCTCTATGCGCAGTCTGGCAATCGAGGACACCCTACCATCGTGGCAAACGGAGGCCGATACCATCGGCAAAAGGTTTAACTCCATGCGCCTCAAAAGACAAAATCTTCCAACCCGCCCTCAGCACGAGCCCCGATTTACTGAGGTCGGTACGCAGCCCGGTCGGGGGGCACCGATGGACACT
>JBBPRT010000484.1:0-11176 GCA_038093175.1 Boletus hoseneyae
AGGTTGGGGTGTGGATTCATTGAGCGTGGATCGTGAACGTCTTAGCCCAGACCTGCGTGGCATCTCGATTACCTGCAAGGAAGAAGGCAAGGTGCAAATTCGAGGCCACACACATTAATAACGGGGGAAGGAACACGTGATCACGAACCAAATCCAATGTCACAACACGAAAAGGACCTCGCGCAGAGTATGGGTGTCAAGTGATGCATTTATTATCATATCAAGGGGAAAGAGCTATCAATAAGAATTTACTTCTTTATTCGCAAGAGCTCCTTTGTGTCCTCCCCGGTGACTATCAAACAACGATCAGTGGGAGATATGTCCATTACTTCCGGTCGAAAGCGTACCATTTAACAGTAAACTTTGAGCATCGAGCATGACGCGGTTCCCGGATGTAGCCAGAACGCCCGCAATATCACGAGCGGCCTCCAGACGTCGAAGCTCAAGGAAGCCTTTGTTTGCTCGCATCGCTTCACCAATGAGCTCTGCACTGCGTGCTTCACCTTGGGCGCGGACAATGATAGACTATTGGAAGTTGGTCAGTACAGAATCGATGGTCAAAAGTGTTACAACTCGCTTGTTTTTCCTGTATCGCCTGGTCGACCAAGAACGCGGCTCGGAGTGCAGTTTGTTGTGCAACCTTGGAAAAAAATCGTGATCAGACATAAAAACTCACGCAAGTTATCAAAGAAAACGGACTTGTTTGGCTTCGACGGCATGTGTGAATTCAGGGGAGAACGCGACGTGTGTGATGGAGACGTCGTCCAACACAACGTTGAACCGTAGAGCTCGGGTTGTAAGGTTCTCGCGAATCAAACGCGAGACCTAACACGGCATGGTTAGCAAACCCCTCCATTGAGACTTCTATGGATCATTGACCATTTCACGCTGAGTGATGAGCTGGCTAGCATTGAATTGGGCGACCACACTCTTAAGAACTTCGTTGACGATGGAAGGCAGTACACGCTCGTCGTAGTCCTTCCCAAGCTCACGGTATATCCCAGGTAGCGCAGAGATAGATGGTCTTGACAATACTCTGCAAGTGATGTTCACCATTTGCAAATCTGAGGTGCTTCAGAACAATGGTAAGCACCAATACGAGATACGGACCTTTCGTCCCAGTCAAACTTGCGACACTCCGTGGCTTGGCACGAATATCAAAAACGATCGGTGTCTCGAACCACGGTACCTGGAACGATTGAACGGTCACGGTACACAATAGGGTGTAGCACACACACCATGAGATGCGTCCCTTCGTTATAAACTTGATCTTTTACACCGTGTAGACTAAACAAGGGGGAATGAGTAGAGCTCCTGGGTTAGCTTGTTGCTCCTACCGCGTATACTTGATGGCACGGTGACCACCGTCAACTTGAAACAATTCTGCGTGATTTTCTGGATGTCTGAGATGAGTGAAACGACGCACCGTTGAACAGACTGGCATTGAGGAGCAAACCACCACCAATGAGCGCAGCAAGCAAACCACCACCTGCAAAAAATCGACCAGGAAAACCCCCTCCTCCTCCTTGGCTCCCTGCCCGCTGGACCTGCTGTGCAAACCTTCGAAATGCCTCTTGGCTGTTCATGAAGGGGGTGAATGAAGATGTCAGGTTGCGAGTCTTCACAATGCTCAGCGGTCACGTGAACAATTCACATATAATTTTCTCGAGTGATAACCTCCTCTTACTATCATCCAGCAACCATGTTCGCTCAAAGTGAGGTAGCGAGCAGTGTGGTCTGTCTTCCTACACAACGGGTTCAAACTCTAGTTAACGATGTTCTCATAGCTTGGCTGGATATCGATCTCGTGCTGGTGAGTTTTCCCGTAGGGTTATTAATTACATTGGATCATGGACCTGTCATAATTTAATAACTGGGCAATCGCAGGGTCATCGTATACTCTCCTCAGATCATAGAAAACTATCAACTGCAGAGTGGAGAGGGCTTATCCCTTCTGTTTATCTATACTTGGCTTTTGGGTGATCTATTCAACGTATGTGGTGCTGCTCTGGCACGCCTGCTCCCTACTGTGATCATTCTGGGTGTTTATGTAAGTGTTCGTGGATGTGTTTTTGCCATCGATCTGATAGATCTTTTGACAGTATACGCTTTGTGATGCCACATTGCTTTTCCAGGTATATCACTATCGATGGAAGCAGTGCTCTAGAATACCTGCGGAAGAGGACAGTCCGACAGAGCAGTCCTGCCTGTTGGGCGATAATGCCCTAGTGCACGGGTCAGAGACTCATTCAACTTCGGTAATACGGGTGTTTGTGCAGTACGCTGCGGCTGTGGCATTTGTCATGGCCACCGGGGTTGTTGCATATCTCATCGGTGAGCGAATACAGCGTGAAGATTCTCCTGCCCCACTGCCGGACACACCACTCGAATGGAGGATCCAGATGATTGGATGGATAGGTGCCTTGTTATACCGTGCGTAGGAGGTTAATATGGACGCGGATGCATGCTGAGTTGTTCCAGTCGGGGCTCGTGTGCCACAAATATGTGAGTGCATCGAGCAAAAGGGAGATAGTCGTCTGACGGTTGGCAGTCAAAAACATGGAGACTAGATGCGAAGGGCTTGCGCCGGGCCTTTTTTTGTTTGCGATCCTCGGGAATGCGACATATGCATTGTCGATTGTTGTGGCATCGATGGAGCGCGAGTACCTGATAAGGAATGCGAGCTGGCTCGCTGGTACGGTCGCTGTTAATACCTGTGTGTGTGGTGCTGATGCGTTGTAGGGAGCGCGCTGACGATCTTTCTTGATCTGATTGTACGTGTGGAGGCTGACACGTTTCTGGGTGGTAGAGCTGAGTGTGTATTGTCAGGTACTTTGTCAGTTCTTCTATTACGGGTTTGTGTCTCGCCAGTGGGGGTGGATTGATGGCGTGGTTGGATGAGATGGTGCCGCGGGTAGTATTGTATAGGTGTGGGAAGACGGTGCTGCCTCGTTGTCGGTCCTCGTGTTCGGGATGCTATTTTGCCGTTACACGTTTCTGCCCAAATCGCCTCCTGGGGTAAAACATCGCGACATGCGCCCGGCCTCGTGCTCCTCGTCGAGCACCACATCGCAGGTACATTCTTATCCCTGCCAAATGTCGTTCATAATCAGTCCTCCACCGGATCCTCGACCATGTACACCAACAAGGCAGGTCTGTCGCGTTCCTTCCCGAATCTCTTTTCATAACTTGCTCGACAGACTCCGTCTGATTCAGACCGCATCTCCGGTCTGACAGCCGCTCTGCACGCCCTACCACAGCCCGATTATTTAAACGACACCGTCCTCTTCCCTTTACACCTCCGTTCGATCACCCTGCTGCCGCGTCACCATGCAGTGCCCTTCTCTATCTCGCCTCGTCCGCGACGATAGTGTCCTTCCTACCCACCGTCATCATTCAAAGCTCGCAGACGTCCCTTCTTTCCCATCTCCAGTCTCATCTGCCTCCAACTCCCCTCCCCCACCCTATGAAGATGTCCATTTCCTCTCCAAACCCATCTTCGTCTCTCCTCTCTCTGGCTCAGTCGAGCCCGCCAGCCTGGCAGTGTCTTGCACTTCCCAAGCATCGATTTCACACCTCAGGGAAGCGCTCACCTCGTTGGACACCCAGATGGCTTCCCTGTGGACTCAACGTCAAGAACTCGAGTCGCATCTCGAACGTGCAGTTCGTTCACAATCCCCCATTTACCGTCTTCCCGAGGAAATTCTCTCTTCCATATTCGTCACCGGAGTTTGCCAATCAGGCGATCAAGATTCGTTGCTCGTATCCAGTTTGATGCTCGTGTGTCGCTACTGGAGAGACGTGGTCATTAACTCCCCGGAACTATGGGCCAACATTTGCATCAGCCCTCATGACTCTCTTCAAAGAGCCCGTCGGAGGTTGGCTCGGTCCAAGTCTGTCCCTCTCGACATCACCGTCAACTTCACTCCTCGCACAGAAAATGCGACGGGTGTCATGGAGAATATCATTCGCGCGATGGATCTACTCCGTCCTTCCCTTTGGCGTGCAAGGTCTTTCCGTCTCAGTGTACCCAACAGACCCCAGGCCCATGCCGCGCTTATGCGCTGTAAAGAAGACGCACCCCTTCTGGAAACGTTGTCGATATGTATCTTTCATTCCATGCAAGAGGACCACTACTCCTCACCCTGTCTCCCACTTTTCAACGGCCACACCCCGCGTCTCTACTCATGCTCATTCACCTCGTTCAACTTTGGTTGGGATAGGCAGATTGTGTCCGGGTTGCGAGTCCTACAATTGGGCGGATACTGGAACGGTTTCTCTCCTTCTATCGACAAACTTCTCGAGATGCTCCGTGGTTGTCCACTGCTCGAAGAATTTGCTCTTCGCAACATGTCGGATGCGGATGCGGAGGTTTCCGTGCATTCGGAGCCGGAGTTCATGCCCAACAAACTTGTCAAGTTACCTCGGCTCATCAAAGCTTCTTTCTATTATTGCGGGAACTTGCGCATTCGGATGCTTCTGAGTCAACTATCGTTCCCGGCACTACAGTCACTCGAGTTCTGCTATCTCGACAATCTGACGCACATCCTTGAATATCTCAGACAGCAATCCCTCACATCGCTCCCCCTTCGTCACTTGCGCATCGAGTCCAGCTTTTTCAACGAATCCAAGTTCGTAGCGTTGTTGAAGCGACTGATGTCACTTACGACATTGGAACTGGTTGATATAGAGGATGTGTCGAGTTTCCTTCTCAAAGTAAGTTGTTGTTATCTTGAATTTCAATCAACTAAACGAGGGATGTAGAACTTGTCCACACCACCCACTTCTCATCCTTGGATCTGCCCTAAATTGGAACACTTGAGCCTCGACGGATGCACCAGCGTGGAATGGGATTCGCTACGCAGTCTGGTGGAATCTCGTCTATCCGGCAAAGCTGCACAACTATCTTCTGCCTCTACGGGAGCGTTGCGTGCTACATCAAGCGCGTCGGCTTCCGCGCACATCCACGCCCTTACTGCGGGACGTTGTAGTCCATTATCTGCTCCTCGGCGGTTGACATCGATTGATGTGACGCATTGTCACCAAATTAACAAGGAGATGGTTCAGTGGCTCAGGATGTATGTTCGTGAAGTTTGCTGCGACCCAGCCAAGGGTGTCTGGGGAGAGCCTGTCCTTCCGTGATGCTTTTCCATTGACTGAACCTATCGGTTACCTTTACCCTCTCACTGATCAAACCTTGTAGCAGTTACATACATAGACGACGGAAGCTATCACAGCCATGTACATTATACCAAACCCTGGAAAATGACACTTACGATTGTCCCGGTCACGTCATTTATCAGCTGAATGCAACTTGTTGCAGGAGTGACCTCACTCGTTAAGGTACGCCAACATTGATTTCCGCCAATCTTGCTCTCTTTTGTGGACCTTGGCGAATCCCCGCCTTCCTTTCCCGACCTCTGCCTTCTTTCTACGCAATTCCTCTGAAGACTTGATATGAGCGGCGAGGGCAGCCGCGTTATGGGTGACACGTTTTTTGGACTGCTTGTAGGGGCCCTCAGTTTTCGCTTTCAGACCGATACCCAAGCGATCTGCCTTTAGGATGGTCGGCAAAGGTGTCAGTAGCGACCTCTGCATATGTGACGCAGATGTTTCCCCAGTAGCCTGTGCTTGCACCGATCCCGGGATGACATCAGAATCCTCGAACGCATCCTCTGACGCCTCCGAATCCGACAGAGTGAGGTCGATCACCTCTCGCGTGTCGGTCACGTCATTCTCCACCCTACGGGATGACGACGCGGGATTCTCGTCGTCCCTCACCGATCGTATGACATGTGCGCCCAACCCCTCGCCTTCATTCCACCCGCTCCGCTGCAACATACCGAACCCTCTATTCGACGGGCCGATGTGCAGCCAGACAGGGGGTTTAAACCGCTCCTCAGAGGGTAACGGCGGGGGGTCTCGCACGAGCAAGTCCGCGATAGACGGTGCTGGCGAGCTCGGCTTGGTGGACGGCTCCGAGCGTAACGCCCTGCGGATGAACCAATCCTCCTTCCTCGTTCTCTCCCCGTGGGGCTTTTTGAAAGCTTCTGCGTCTTGGCTGCTCGGACCGGGTGCACTCGAGGGTCTTGGTGGAGGGCGGGGAGGCATGGATGCAGCAGTCAGAGACCGGTACCATTCTGCAGTCGATGACGATGACGACGGGGGTTGATCTGGGTTTTCCGGAGTGGGGATGTGTAATGGGACCCCCCACTCGTCATAGGAGACGGTTGCGGGAACGAATGTGGGTGCTGCACGGATACGACGCTGGGCCGAGAACGAGGATTCGGTTTGCCATGGATCGGACTGGTCGTTGGATCGTTGGCCAGTCTCATGCTCAAGCTTTTCACGGTCTGCGGGATCGTAGTGAGAGCGGATGATGTGTGCGACAGTCGCCATCGTGCAAGACAAAATAGGAAGGAACAGTAGGTTTATCCTGGACGAATGAGTAGTGCTTGTGAACGTCGTCAGGTCTTTAGCATCAACTGGCAAGATGGCCGAGCGGTCCAAGGCGTGTGACTCAAGCTTTCAAGCTTGCCTGCTGATGTGGGTTTCTCATCTCCGTATGGAGGCGGGAGTTCGAATCTCCCTCTTGTCAATACTTTTTTCTTTGCTACTACTTGATAAGGCAACCAGATAAGGATGGCAAGTAACGACAGTACTACAGGAACAAATCATCATCTCCTTTGAAAAGGTATATGTATCAACTAACTGTTTCCTTAAACTACATCCAACGGTATTGAAAAAAAGGGGAGTTTGCTATATGCAAAGGGTATGATGCTATTGTTTGTAAGATGGTATGAAAGATAGGTATAGTTAGGCACTGCTGATCGGGACGTTACCGGAGCCGTCATACGAGAATCCTGTGTGATGCGTCAGACTTTGTCAAGATCGGTGTAGCTGACTCGTACCGGCAAATTGAGCTTGGACCGTCGACGACAGCTGTGAGCCATCAACATAGCTATCAATGGGCGCTTCCGTGGTAAAAACGGTATCAAAGTTTGATACGTCCTGGATAACAAGGAATCAATCATGGGACCAGTCATGGTGATAAAGGGGGCGTACCACTGGACCCGAAACACTTGGTTTGAAGGGGGGTTGTATCTTTTTCTGCAAAAGCTTCTTGAAATCGATGTGCTTCTCGAAAAAGGGATGCTTCTTGATCTCCTCGGCGCCATTAACACCAAGACGCCGCGTTGGGTCGCGATCAAGAAGACTTGTCAGAATGCTTCTTGCTTCGGAACCGATTTCAGGTCCAAAGACCAAGGGGTCCGTGAGAATCTTTTGATACATCTTATCGGTAACCTCTGGATGGGTTGATGTGAGCGATCCAATTGCATGTCGGGGCAGGTATGCTCAATTACGCACCGTCATAGAAAGGGGGGAGTCCCGAAAGCATCTCGTAGAGGAGAACGCCCAAAGTCCACCAGTCGATCACCTTGTCTACAAACGTGGTTGTTAGGGTAAGGGCGGGGATCAATGTTGGAAGATCTCAACTGTATCCTTGGCCGTTGAGGATCTCGGGTGCAAGATACTCGGGGGTGCCACAAAAGGTATTGGTTGTGTCTGAATCTTTCATGTTGAGCTTGCAGAGACCAAAGTCGCAGAGAGCAATGTGGCCGGTGTAGTCCAAGAGAATGTTTTCGGGTTTCAAATCGCTGTAGAGACTGTCTGAATGATGTGAAAGATGGAGGAGGGCTGACGGACCGGTATACGACATCAAGTTCATGGAGGTGTTCGAGTGCAAGAAGTAACTCGGCGCTGTAGAAACGGGAGCGTTCTTCGTTGAAGCGTTGTTCACGCTGCAAGTGATGGAACAATTCTCCGCCGTTGACAAAGCTGGAATGGGGGATGAGTTACCGTTGGCATGTGAAGGAGATGAAGTGCTCACGCGAGGACCAAGTAGAGTTTCTGCTCCGACTGGAAGCTAAACTTGAGAGGAACGATGAAAGGATTGTTGATGCGTGCAAGCACGAGACGTTCTGCTAGAGTGTGTGTTATCTCTTTTCTATCGACGATGTGGGCCTTTCTGATGGTCTTTAAGGCGTAGATCCGCATGGTGTCACGCTTTCTGACCTGCATGACCTATGGGGGTGGAGGATGGGTATGGAGGGGCAAAAAAGAGAGACAAGGAGATACCTTTCCAAAGCTTCCCTTTCCGATGACGGTGATGAGCTCGAAATCATCGATGGTCAAGGATTGGCCCTAGAGACCCTTGAGATGGAGGGGTGGAATGAGACATGATGAACGCACAGAGCTAGGCTGATATGCAACGCCAATCTGAATCTTTCCGTTTGCACCACCGGAGAGGTCGTACCACTGATCGTGACCGACGGTGCCGACGTTGTCAAAGTCGGGGGTGAATTTGATGCCACCCATGAAGATGTCGTTGCCCATATCGTCTGCCAAGCCGTCGTTGGCGACCTTTGGTTTCTCTGCACGCAGGTAACACTGAATGGATATTTCGGAGGTGCGGGACACGTCGCTGGAGGGGATGAGAATAGGAAGGGGAGGAACGAGGATGACATACAACTGAGCCTGGTACATGTAGAGGGGTTTCTCGAGGTCGCCACCGAGGGGGGTGATGAGGACCTGGTTGACGTCGAACTCCATGACGAGATAGGGAAGCCACCAGCACTGGGTGCGCTGTACGCTGTCTCTGGCGCTGTGACGTTTTGCGAGGCGTTTCTGTACGACGCTGGAGGGAGAGACGGAAGCGGCAGCCTTTGCCTGCTGCGTGGATAGTGCTGCGTGTACCTCGGGTGGTACGGGTGTTGCGGGGGGGAGGGCGAGACGCTCTGCCCAAAGGACGCGGATTGTCAAGAGACCGGTGCGGTTGGGTGGTTTTCCGTCGGGGTTGGCCGGCGTTGGGGTTGTCGAGCGGGGCGGTTCATCGGTGCCGGCGGAGAGCGTGGCAGAGGAGGCCTTTTTGGTGAGTTTTCCGAGTCCTTTGAGCATGTTGGAGTCAATCAGAGTCACTTTGTTTGCCGTCGGGATGACGTCCGCGGGCAGTGACAAATCCGCATCACGAACCCGGCATCCACTTCCCGGTCGAGTGTGCTATATATTCGACATGTCCACCTCATCTTGCGCTCCCCATGTCTCCATCTCCCCACGGCGCAGTGTCCTTCCTTCAACTCTTCCGGTAACGTCCATCTCCTCCTCTCTCTCATCCGCGCGCTCACCCCACCCAGCTACTCCACCCCCTTTGAGCTGGTCATCGATGTCATTGGCATCATCGCCGCTGCTGCTGCCGGCGCTGCTCAGGTAGCGCGCATTCCCAACTCTCCGTTCACCAGCTCACACACCCCAACAAGCCTCTCATGAGTCTTCTCTTTGGAGACCTCACCCAGGATTTCGTCTCCTTTGGCACTGCCCAGGCCCAATATCTACAGGACCCAAACAATGCCACCGCTCTCCAGCAATTAGACATCTCTGCCGCTCAGTTCCGCCATACCGCTGGTTTAGATGCCCTATACCTCGTCTGCATCGGTGCGCTCCTTCCCTTGACCTCCACAGCCATTCTCATCCTTTCCCAGGTATCGGCATGTTTGTCTCCACGTACATTTACATGGTCATCTGGGTATACACCGGCGAGATAAATGCAAAACGCATCCGTGAAAAGTACCTCCAAGCAATCCTCCGCCAAGACGTCGCCTACTTCGACTCAATCGGCGCAGGTGAGGTCGCGACGCGCATTCAAACTGACACCCGTATGTTTCTCCTTCCGTCCTACTCCCATCCTCTCTCTCACCCTGTCCTTTCCTCAGATCTCGTGCAACAAGGCATGTCCGAAAAAGTTGCCCTCGTCGTAAACTTTCTCGCTGCATTCATTACCGGTTTCATCCTCGCTTATGCTCGTTGCTGGAGACTCGCCCTCGCAATGTCTTCTATCCTTCCTTGCATCGCTCTCACCGGCGCATTCATGAACAAATTCGTCTCAAAATACATGCAGTCCGTCCCATTCCCTCTTCCCTCTTTCCTTTCCCAATACTCCTCACAGACTCTCTCTTCAATACGTCGCTACTGGTGGTTCCATCGCAGAGGAAGTCATTTCCACCATACGTACCGCCCACGCCTTCGGCACCCAAACTATCTTGAGCAATATCTATGACGTACACATCAATCAAGCCCTTGCCGTAGATGCCAAATCCGCCATATCTCAAGGCGCTGGCCTGGGCGTCTTTTTCTTTATCATTTATTCCGCCTATGCTCTCGGTACGCCTTCTTTTCTCTGTCTTACTTGCATCGCCAATGCCTTCCAGCTTTCCAGTTCGGAACCACTTTGATCAACCAAGGCTACGGTGAGCTGCAACACCCTCCATCCTCTTCTTGTTTCCCTCATCTTTCTTCAATAGCAACCGCAGGTGACGTCGTAAACGTCTTCCTCGCCATCTTGATCGGCTCTTTCTCTCTTGCCATGTTGGCACCTGAAATGCAAGGTTAGTTCCCTATCCCTCCTTCTTTCTTCTCCCTCACTCCCTCACACAGCCGTCACACACGGTCGAGGAGCCGCTGCCAAGTTGTACGCCACCATCGAGCGCATTCCCGACATTGATTCTTCCGATCCAGGCGGTCTAAAACCAGAACGCGTTGTCGGCGAAATCACCCTGGAGGATGTCAAGTTCAACTATCCTTCTCGTCCGGACGTGCCCATCGTCAAAGGCATCAATATCACCTTCACTGCTGGCCAGACAGCAGCTTTAGTTGGTGCTTCTGGCTCTGGAAAGTCGACTATAATCTCCCTTATCGAACGTTTCTACGATCCTCAAAGTGGCTCTGTCACACTTGACGGCGTGGATGTCCGCTCCTTAAACCTCAAGTGGTTGCGCTCCCAGATTGGCCTCGTTTCCCAGGAACCTACCCTTTTCGCAACCACCATCAGAGGCAACGTTGCTCACGGTTTGATCAACACTCCTTACGAACATTCTTCAGAGGAAGAAAAATTCAAGTTAATCCAGCAAGCGTGCGTCAAAGCCAACGCAGACGGCTTCATTACCAAGTTACCCGAGGGGTACGACACCATGGTTGGCGAACGTGGCTTCCTGTTGTCCGGTGGCCAGAAGCAGCGTATAGCAATCGCTCGTGCCATCGTCTCCGATCCTCGAATCCTACTTCTTGACGAGGCAACGTCCGCTCTCGACACTCAGTCCGAGGGGATCGTACAGGATGCATT
>JBBPRT010000485.1:0-11176 GCA_038093175.1 Boletus hoseneyae
CGACCTCGTCAACCATCGTCTTCTCGTCACCACGTTCCTCCTTGAACGCACGTTTCCTATCATTTTCCTTTAAATTGTCACTCGCCATCCTATTTACTAGGATTAGCTCGTTCAGGTTTCCATCCAGTTTCAGGGGAACAGGTCCATGCCAATGCAGGGAGGGAAGAGGAATGAAGTGGTCACAGGGGAGTCAGAAGTCCCATGAGGAGGGTCCCAGAGAACTGGAGATGTTTTCAAGGGCTGTGTCATTGAAAACATCTTCGACATCAGGAGAGGGAAGATGAGCAGGAGATGTAGAGTGGCAATGTTGATGGGGAATGGTTGAGTTGCTGGGTACCATGCAGCGAGTCCAGCAAGATGGCAGGACAGGAATGGGTGCAGAGGAGGTGTCGGGGTGAGGATGGCGGTTAGGACATTATCCTTGGGTATGGCCAGGTGCATCCGTACCATAGATGGGGCAGCAGTACCAATGGCAGTTGACTTGGCGATGTCTAAGGTGATGACATTCGAAGCACATTTTGTTGAAACGTGGATGGGAGCAAGGTAGAGGAGCATCAATGGGGACACCGTCAATGGTACAATGAAGGCGGATTTCATTGACCAAGTCAGCCCATTCAAGGGTGATTTGTTTCTCAGGAGAGATGGGGGAAGAAGACAGAGATGGGGATGAAGAGGGTGGAGCATAGATGTGGGCTTCCCTGGGAGTGTAGTTGGGGAAACGGAAAGGTCCACAGGTGTTACGTGTTTCGTAGTGGTAGTGGTCCAGGTCTGCTATGAATTCCAGCATCCCCAATTGGTGGAGGGCCTCAGGGATGGTGTTGTTCAAGGCAGTGGCAATGGAGACTAAGGTTTGCTGGTGACAGCTAAGACTTTCTCCACTAGAGACCATGTGAAGAAGGTGGGTTAGGCGATCTGCCTGTAAGTGGATGTGGGCGAGGAGGAATAGAGGAGAGTCAATGTCAACATGGTGTTCGAGTAGTAAAGCAAGATGGGGTTGGCGAAGGAGTTCTTGGGTGCGAGAAGCAACACGATCAGTGAGAGGATTAGTGCGTTGGCGGTGAGCAAAAGCAGGTATGTCAGGGGTGACGATGGCGGTGGTAGTGGTGGCGATGAGCGGTGGAGTAGGACAAACCCAGAGGGTGGTGTCCCATCCAGGTGAGGCATTGGTGGGCAAGGGGGTGTTATGGGAAGACAACAAGGGAGGAGAAGAAAGACGTTCAATAAGCAGACGAACAGAAGAAGCAGTAAGAGAAGAAACGGAAGAAATGGAAGGAGAAGCAGGACGGAATGAAGCGATAGAGGACATGGTTGTGTTTTCTAAAAAGCATAGTGCCAAGGGCAGTCAGAGTGGTGACAGAAGCACTCGTGTTTGAGACGATGGGAAATGGGAAGGTTGTAGCATTTCAAGAAGAGAGCTTGGGGGTGAGAGAGGTTGAGCAGAGCGAGGATGCAAGTGATGATTAGGTCAAGGGAATTGGTGGAGTGCATGTACTGAGTTAATGGGAGAGGGATGGAAGATGGAAGATGGAGGGGTGATGTTTCTTATAGTCCAGTAGAGTGGACTTTGCATATTTGAGGTCCTACTCAGAAACCCAGAAGTCTTCTTTGGCAGTATATCCCTTCCATCAGATTAGGAAATAATGGGAGGATGGAGAACTGTGGTGGCGTAAGATCTTCTCGATCTTGTATTCCTTTTCTCCTTCAATAAGGTCAGGTGGTGGTTGTGTGAAATTCGGGCCACATACAGGGTTTTCATGATAGGGAGATAAGAGAGAAGCATGGAACGTGTTGTGGATTTTCCACGTGGTGGGAAGTTTCAACTGATAGGTGATCAGAGATAGGACCTTGGTGATAATGAATGGTCCTTCATGTTTTGGGGTGAATTTAGGGTTGGCTACAGCACGTTTGAGGTTTTTGGCTTCAAGCCACACTTTCTGTCCTTTGGTGAAAGGGGTAAAGTGTCGTTGGGTATGGGAGGACATGACTTGACGGGCAAGTTCATATGAGGCTAGAGCTTTATCTCTAGCGGCAGTGAGGGTTTTAATGCAGTCTTCCACAGTGGGGATAGTCGTGGGAGGAATCACTGATGGCAGGGCATGGGGTTTGTATCCCATCATGAGATAGAATGGCAATTGGTTCGTGATGGAGTGAGGGCAGTGATTGTGGGTGAATTCTGCATGGGAGATGGAGTCGGCCCATGTGGTTGGTTGATCTCCACAGAAGATCCAGAGGTAGGTTTCAATTTCTTGGTTGACACGTTCAGTTTTGCTGTCAGACTGTGGGTGGTAAGTGGTAGAGAGAGAGAGTTTGTAGTTTAGGAGCTTTCCTAGGGCTTTCGCAAATGCGGACGTGAATTGTGGGCCACAGTCAGAGATGATCTTGTCGTAAAGACCGAAGCAGAGGTAGACTTTGCGGAAAAAGAGGGAAGCAATCCCTTCGGCAGTGACAGTGGACTTGGTGGGGCAAAGAATTACCCCCTTAGTAAGCCCATGGTTGACCATGACCAAGAGGGCATCAAAGCTGGAGGAGACGGGAAGACTGATGATCAGGTCACAGGAGATCTGCTGGAATGGGCAAGATGCGGAGGAACAAATGGGAGTGAGAGGGGGAACCGTGGGATGGGTGTTAACCTTGTTTTGCTGGCATGTAGCATACCCAGCAACGTAGGAGCGGACATAGGAGGCAAGACCAGGCCACCAAAACTTGGCAGTGATGAGCTGGTGGGTTTTGAGGAAACCAGGATGACCAGCTGAGTCATGGTCATGGCAATGTTGGAGGATGGAGCGACAGAGAGAATCATTGGGAGGAATATAGATATGCCCTTTATAGGTAAGGACACTGGCCTTGGTTTGCCAGTCAGAGAGGCGACTGTGGAAAGCAATGGAAGTGGATTCATCCATTGATTGGAGGGCATTGAGGGCTAGAGGGTCATCCTTGGAAGAAGAGCGAATGCGTTCAGAGAGGGAGATGTCAATCATGTTGACGAAGAGGGAAGGAGGAGGATGACTCTGGAGTTGTCAGAGTCATCCACAAGGAGGAGGTCAGGGTGATAAGAGAGGGCATCGGGTCCAGCAAGGAGCTTGCCAGGGACATGGATCATTTGGAGATCAAAGTCGGCGAGGTCAAGTAACCATCGGGCTTGGTGACGGTTCAGGGCTTGAGGTTGACGAAAGTAGGTAAGATTCTTGTGGTCGGTGAAAACCTAGATGGGGAAGGGGGAGCCATGGAGATATTGGCGCTAGGATTTCAAGGCACGAATGATAGCAAGGAGCTTGCAGTTATAGATATTGTAGTTGTGTTCGGTGGCAGAGAAGAATTGGGATAGGTAGGAACAAGAATGCCAATCACCATTGGTGTCTGTCTGGAGTAGGATAGCGCCAGAGGCAAACTTGAAGGCATCGGTGGCAATAGCAAAGGAGGCAGAGTGATCCGGGATGTGGAGGACGGGCTTCAACTGAAAGAGTGTTTTCAGTCAGTTAAATGCCACTTGACAGGTGGGGGTCCAAGACCAAGCAAGGTTTTTCTTGGTTAGGTCGATGAGGGGGCGAGCGATGTTGGAGTAGTCGAGAATGAAGCAACGGTTGTTATAGTTCAGGACCTTACGCTGCGTATTTTCACTTTTCTTCATCTTATCGGACTTAGTCGATTTTCACTTTCTCAGTCACGTGACCAAGTCACCTGACTTAACTCTCTTTAGGATCACGTGACATTCTGCTCTTCTCAGTCACGTGACCTCACACGTGACCGTGGGACAACACGTGGCTCGAGTCTAGGCCCAGTCCAGACTCTCACCTTATCTATGATGTCACACCTCACGGTTACCTTGCGTTTTCCTCATGTTTCCTTATCTCTTTCATTCTCACACCGGCCCTCAAGTATTTAGGACTCAGACGACCTACCCTAAAGCACCTTAGTATCATATATATACCGTACCCTCTCGTCGTCTTTCTCCAGTCCTATTCACTTGTCTGCTCTCCCTTGGGGCCTGGACATTTGTTTACCACTCTTCCAATCCATCTTTACCTCTGCCGCCTCATCCTCGTCATTGGATGCTCCGGTACTACTACGTCTCTATTCCCACTACGAATTCCACCATCGTCCTCGTCGTCGTATACAACACCACTACGCGCACCGTCGTCTCTATAAGATCACGCGTACACCCTATTAATTAGGTTGTACTTGTTCAAGGTCTCATCCGGTTTCAACGGTAGAAGTTAGTGAAGCTAAGGAAGGATCGGATGTCTTTAACCTTAGAGGGAGTAGGCCAAAGAGATATTCCCTCAAGTTTGACAGGGTCCATGGCAAGTTGACCAGGTTTTACAATCATTCTGAGGTAATCCACTTCAGTGGTGGCAAAGGTGCATTTCTCCAGTTTTAAGTGGAGATCAAGTTCCGACATCCGTTGGAGGACTTGGTGAGTGCATTTGGTGTGGGTAGTTTCATTGGGGGAGTAGATAAGGAGGTCATCCATGTAGATGACAAGCCAGCCTTCAGTGATCATATCATGAAAGGAGTCATTCATGAAGCATTGGAAGATGGTGGAGGAATTACAAAGACCAAAGAATATGACTGTTGGCTCGAAGAGTCCTTTGTGAGTTACAAAGGTGGCCTTCCATTGATGACCGTCTTTGATGTGAACATTGTTATAGCCCTAGCAGATGTCAAACTTGGTGAAGAGTTTGGCTCCCTGGAGTTTGTCAAGGAGGTCAGAGATGAGTGGGAGGGGGTAAGCATCACGAACTATTTGTTTGTTGAGGTAGCAATAGTCTTGGCAGGGGCAGAGACTGCTATCCTTCTTCTTGACGAAGAAGAAAGGTGAGGCTTGTGGAGAGTTAGAAGAATGGATCTTTCCAGAGGCAAGGTTTTCATTGAAGAAGGCTTCGGTGGCTTTCCTTTCGTCGGGTGAGAGGGGGTAGACCTTCCTAATTTTTGGGACGAACGAGTCCTTGAGGTTGATTTTGTGGTCGTAAGGTCGAGAAGGAGGTACATGGTCAGTTGCTTCTTTGGAAAAGACTTTGGCGGATTTGGAGTATTCAAGGGAAAGAGTGACCTTTGGTTTTCAGCTGCAATGGCAAGTTTGGTAGAGTTTGTGACTTTTGCCACTGTAGGAGAGGAGGTGGGAATGAACCTGGAGCCACATTTGGAGATCCAGTTAATGGTGTAATTGGCATATGTGTGGTGGAGGTACATGTTTTCAGACTCGACCAAAAGATAATTATAGAGGTGTGAGTTGTAAGTTGTGTGGACGTTGACATGTTTGGGTGGTCGAGGAGGGGTCTTGTAATAGGAGTTATCATGTCTGGCAGTGTCGGCAACAAAGGAGGTGTAGAGGAGTTTGGACTTGTCGATGAACTCATTTAAGGTGAGGGTGCAAGTGGCCCAGTTAATCACAGGATTGGCTTTTCAAAGCCAAGGGAGTCCGAGGATGGCATTGACCTTTCCTAAGGCCATGATGTAGAAGGTCACTTGTTGGGTGAGGCCTTCTATGTTAACAAAGAGGGTGCAGGTGCGGGAGATAATACCATTCTTGTTATAGGAGTGGTCGGCATTGCAGGCTTGAAACTGTTTCTCGAGTTTGGCAGTAGGGAGGTTGTGTTTGCGAACAAACTGCCAGTTGATGCAAGATAGTTCTGTGCCACTGTCAATCAGGGCGCAGGTGTCGATGGTTTTCATGGTATGCAAGGGTACAATGAGCTGGACGGGGATTTCCATAGATTTGGAAGCAGTTTGTACAGTTATAGCAGCACAAGTATGGGGAGGGGCTTGCGTTGATCAAGGCTTCTGTTCTAAAAATCCACAGGTGTGAAAGAGACATGATGAACATTGCCTTCATTGTCATCATCATCTATTTCTGAAACCGGATGAAAGCCTGAACAAGTTAATCCTACAAGGCAGTAGGAGTGACGAGTGAACTGATGGAGATGATGAGCTGAGAGTCGGTGTCGATAACGACGACGAGCGAGATGGTGAATGATGATGATGGTATTGAAACGAAGTATCGACGTAGCATCCGTTAACGAGGATGAGTTCGGCACAATGCAAGGGTAAGGAAGAGGAGTAGTAAACAAAGTGTCCAGGCCCCCAAGGGAAAGTAGACAAGTGAATAGGACTAAGGAAAGGACGACGAGAGGGAATGGTATATATATGATACTAGGGTGGTTTAGGGTAGGTCGTCTGAGTCCTAAATACTTAAGGGCCAATGAGGGAAAGTCAATGATAAGAGAACATGAGGGAAATGCAAGGTAACCGTGAGGCATGACATCATAGATAAGACGAGAGTCTGGACCAGGCCTAGTTTCGAGTCACGTGTTGTCCCACGGTCATGTGTGAGGTCACGTGACGAAGAAGAGCGGAATGTCACGTGATCTGAAAAAGGAGTAAGTCAGGTGACTTGGTGACGTGACTGCAAAGGTGAAAGTTGTTAAGTACGATTAGGTGAAGAAAAATGAAAAAGCGTAGCGTATGGGTCCTGAACTATAACAATTTCCATGAGTTTGGGGAGATCTTCATCGTCATCCTTTTTGACAGTTTGGACCTTCTTGGGAGTGTTAGAGAAATATGGGCAGTTGGAACTGGAATGCCTGGGTTTTCAGCAGTGGAAACAGAGTTTCTTCTTGATGCAACTTCTCCGTTCATTGGGGGTGAGTTTGGTGACACGGATTACATTGACATCCATGGTATTGGGATCTTTGGTTTAGTGGTAGGTGAGAAGAAGGAAAGGTAGGAGTGAGCGGGTTTCGAGTTGCATTTGGTGATTTCATCGGCATGGTCCTTTTGTGTTTGGAAGTGGACGGCTTTGCTATACCAGTTGGTGATGGTGGTAGGGACGGTGTCCATGGCCATGATGTGACACATGAGTTCTGGGGGAATAGCTGCAGAGTAATAGCCGATAAGGACATTGTCATCAGTGATCTTTGCTTGGGAGACGGCATTTTGGAAATCGGCAGTAAAGTGGGTGAGGGAAGGGTTGTAAATGAAGGCACCATCCTTTCATTTTTCATGAATCATCCACTTGATGGAGAGCCAAGCGATGGCGTTGTTGGTAATGTCATGGTGTTTAAAGACGGTTTTGAACTTGGTGATGAAGGTGGAGAATGTTCTCATGGAGATGATGGAACCAGTGATGGTGGAGTTACGGAATGTGGAAGCCCAAGGGGCAGCTGACCCTTTGGTCATGTAGGAGAGGGCGAAGGTAATCTTCTTCTCATCAGTGTTGTAGACTTCCTTGTTTACTTCAAGATAGAACATGATAGATTGGAGCTAGGGGACGGCTCATTCAGTGGAACCATCGTAAGGTTCAGGGGCTCTGATGCGGAGTTCAACAGGTTTAGCAGCCATGATTCTTGATGGAGGTGGTGGTAGTGCAAAGAGAGGTGTTTGTTGGATAGATGTAGGGCTAGGGGGTGTTGGCACTTGAGGAATGACTAGAGTACCCAATAGCTGATGGCTAAGATGGAGGGTTTCATCTTGTTCTTCCTAGGTGGGAAGGTTCTCATCAAGGGATTCTTCCTCGCTGGAAGAAGTGTCTTCTGGTTCAGAGTTTTGTGGCAAAGGGTCGGATTGTCGCCACCAAATGCATGGTCTAGGGTTTGAAGGTGGTTGGGAAATTTTGGCTAACTGCGACAATGGCAGGCCACAAATGTTACACTAGTCTTTTGTTACACTTGGCCGGTATGTGAACAAGCGAAAACCTGATGGGTGAAGATGATGGTCTTCCAAAGAGCTATGTCAAGGGGTTTCCTTAGGATGAAGATGTTGGAGGCTTTCCAACTGAGACGATGGGCCACTACCACGAAGATAAGGCTTGGAGATCAACAGCAATAGTTGTTAAGACGAGGTAAGACTAGAGCATCCACTCAGAAGTAGGACAATGACTTAGAGAAGTCCAAGGATGAGGAAGGAGGAAGTGATGTATTGGAGCTAGGAACTCAGGTAGGAGTTCAGATAAGACTAGTGTGGGGAAATACATGCTGGTATCAATGGGATTATATACCAAGGTCAAGAAAGGATGACTAATCAGCTGGAATGGAATGGAAATGGAGAGAACAATTAGTCAGTGGAGGTAACAATAGAAATCAAGTAAGTGATGCAACGGCATCAGTTAAAAGGGCAAGCAAGAATGAATAAGCGATGTGATGGCATTGGTAGAAGAGTAAGCAACAATGAATAAGCAAGGTAAGGAATACTTGACAGGGCCCAAACGGCCAAGTATGAGTCCAAGAGTAAGGCAGGCGGAGGACTAGTACATGTGTCAGTGAGGTTGGTCCTCATCTGAAGAAAGAAGTACAAGAAAAGAAAAGAAATATAACAATTCCCACAGTCACGTGCAGAGATCATGTGATGAGAGAATGTCATGTGATCAAAAAGGGGGTAAGTCATGTGACTGCAAAAGTGAAAATATGTTAAGTATGATGATTGAAAGAAAAGTGAAAACATAGCATATGGTCCTAAACTATAACAATAGCATGGGGGCAAGGGCGGAAATAAACCAGGTTCCAGTTGACTGGTTCTGGAAGCAGTATGGGAGTACAAAGCAGTGTGGAATTATAATACTCTGAGTTGGAGCTATCAAAAGAGATCATTGAGAACAATCTGGTGGTGAAACTAGAGCAGCATGAGAAACGGTGGTACAGTGAATAAGTAGTAGAATAAGATCAATATGATGATAAGCTAGAGCTATGCAGCATGGGTGATAGTGATTGTTCCTCAGGTTCCTCCTTTATAAAAAGGGGCAGGATAATAGGGAATTTCACCTTCTTGATTATAGACACTAAGATCCTCAAAGTGTGAGCAAAGGGGCTAGATGGTGACTAGACTAGATCTTACTGTTGAGCTGGTTGTAAGAGGCAATGAGAGGGTGCTGGGGAATGTTGGAAATGATGACTAGAGATGTTCAGCAGCAGTGAGAAGAGTAGTCTTGTTCTAGTGAAATGGCCAACCTCTTACCAATGGAGCAAGCACTTTGCTAGACATGTATAAGCCTTAGACTGTATATGAAGTTGGGAGAACTCCAAGATGTTATAGTTCTGAACCTCACGCTATGTTTTTTCACTTTTATTCATCTCATCGTACTTAGCAACTTTTCACCTTCGTAGTCACGTGACCTAGTCACATGACTTGACCCCTTTTAGGATCACGTGACATTCCGCTCTTCTTCGTCACATGACCTCACATGTGACCATGGGACAACACGTGACTCGAGTCCAGACCTGGTCCAGACTCTCGTCTTAACTCTGATGTCACGTCTCGCGGTTACCTTGCGTTTCCCTCATGTTTCCTTATCATTGACTGTCCCTCACCAACCCTCAAGTATTTAGGACTCAGACGACCTACCCTAAACTCCCTTAGTATCATATATATACTGTTCCCTCTCGTCGTCTTTTCCTTAGTCCTATTCACTTGTCTACTCTCCCTTGGGGGCCTGGGCACTTTGTTTACTACTCCCTTCCATACCATTGCACTTTGCCATCTCATCCTCGTAATCGGATGCTACGTCGCTTCTACGTTTCTATACCAACCTCTCATTGTGTCATCGCCCTCATCGTCGTCTATGACACCAACGCCCGACTCGTCGTCTCAATTAACTCACTTGTTATACCTGCTGGAATGCGGGTCTAACTTCGTTCATAAGTGTTCAGTTCACCATCCGGTTTCACAAGAGAATAAGACTGAGGTTCTCTGGAGTAGCAGCGAGCCTTATATACTATCCTACTTTGTGTGTACATGTTTGGTGTCTAGAACTATACAGTACCTATATAAGGATATACCCTTGACCCATGGTATAAGGCTATGCTAATAAGGCTGTGCCAAATGCTGTACAAGCTGTGTTTGCTGTGCAGTTGGTGTAAGGCTGTAAGTGGAGGGAGATTAAGGAGGCTGTGTGATATGTGGCTATGATCAAGTACAGCTTTCAGGTAAGATCTGTTGGTCTGTGTGCAAGTCATGTGACTGATTCAGAGCAGGCTCCTAGTAGACTTGTAGATGAGCTATGGCAGGTGTGGATGAGAGATAAGAGTTAACAAGGAAAGTGGCCATAGCAAGTTAGAAAAAATAGAGAAAAATAAGGAAAAATAGGGGAAAAATAAAGGGATTGTAACATTCTCTGCTTTTGACAAATGGACTACTTGTCCCCTTGCTTTGGTGCACACAGAGCTTATAAGTCCTTTTCCAATTGAATCTTACTCCCATGCTAGGTTTGTCCTCACTTTCATTGACAATTATTCTGGGTATTGAAACTGGACATGGAACCTTTAGAGCAAAGTCAAACCCATTGAGTATCAACAGGTTGGATGAGCAACGAGATAGAGATGATAGTTTGGTGGCAGGCACGACAAGGATATGAAGGACGATGATAAGCATTTCAATTGGAATGTAGATGGTAAAGATGTGGAGCATCTGATAATGAGGATGATATGGCAAGTGCAATGGTAGGAGTAGCAGCAGAGACTACCCTGTCAGATGCATGCTACTTGCTGACATACATGAAAATCCGTTCACCGACACACATGTCCCCTATGACTTGGCTGATGTGATTCGATCCTTTATCGCTGCCCTCGAAGTCCCCAAAGATGACAACAGAGTTATTTCTGTTCAATCGTCCATATACTCTCGTATGACGGAAGACAACGGCGACTTGGCTATCAGTGTCACAGCCTTCCCCTACCTACTGACCCAGCTCAATCTGTGTTAGATCTCTCCTGTGTCCTCGTCAAGTTTGATTCAGTATTGATGCCCTATACGCATCTATCTCATTCTTGATGCTTTCATGTATGTTTCTTTCTTTTTTATGTTGTGTCCTTTTATCATTCAGTATTGTTTATAATTAGCCTATTATGTGGCACCACATGTGTTACGATCCCTCTTTTTTTTCCCCTATTTTTCCATATTTTTCCCTATTTTTCCTGACTCGCTATGGCTACTTTCCTTACTAGCCCCTATCTCTCAATCACGCCCACCATAGCTCGTCTACAAAGTCTACTAAAGGCCTGCCCTAAACTAGTCATGTGACTTGCGCACAGACCAACGGATCTTACCCAAAGGCTGTACCGATCATAAGCCGCACATCACACAACACAGCCTTACACAACCCCCTTAATCTCCGCACACAGCCTCGTACTGCCGCATGTCACACAGCCCAGTACACAGCCATGCACAGCCCCTTCATCTCCGTGCATAG
>JBBPRT010000486.1:0-11161 GCA_038093175.1 Boletus hoseneyae
GTTATTCGAGACGAGGGCTTGCACAGTCTATGCTCAAACGTATGAATGGTAGTATAAAGGTAAATCTTCGAATGTTGTACGAACCTTGAAATCACAGCCTGAACTCGTCGCGAGGCCTTGTTCTATTTCACCAACGTCCAATAGATGATCTCTCTCAACCAACCGGCTAAGCTCCCCAACGAGGGCGACGTGTTTGCTGACATTTCCGCCTAGCTTCCTGAACTCGGGATACTCTTCTACGAAGCGTTTCATGTCAGATATCGAGTTGATGGCCGAGGGGGATTGGGCCAGCGAGCGCGATTGATAAGATTGGACATAATTTTTCAGCGAGGTACCAAGATCACCAAATGTTGCCAAGTAATGTGCTTGGAAGAACGGATCAGTGGAGGTTGTGAGAGTAATTTCCTATCAAACGTGTGAGAGATAAATGGAAGCCTATCCAACGGGAATGAAGTTACAGAAAGTTCAGGCCGAATATCAGGGACCATGCTGAGGTCAACTCTTCCATTCTGGATGCCGAGAAGTTCATGGACTATAGCCTGATATGTCCATTGAGATAGCAAAGGTGTGACTGGGTCGTTTCTCCGATCAAGGATGAGTAACAGTGGTGCTACTTGCGTAAGCCGGAATTCGAATAGGGCCGACTCGGCTTGTATGCGATGCTTTGTGGTAATATGAATATAACGGGATGAAATAGGGAAAGAAAACTCACTTGCACTTCATTAGCCAATTTTCTAGCCATACCGCTCATCTTTTCATACCGAATGACAGGTTTTTTCTTCAGGCTGAGAAGAACAGCTATGATTCCTTGTACACAGTGTTCTAGAGCAGTGTTATCCCAAGTATTGGGTGATGATCCATACAAAGGTTTGTTGACGGTAGGCAAGTGGTTGAGAGAGAACAAACAAGGCAGAAGGGGTGCGTAGTCCGCAAAGTATTCCTGTAGAAACGTCAACTCTACTGGCTGCAAAGAGCGGTTAGCTACGTACCTGCACCTCACGCACCAGCTCAAACTCGTCTACCTCTGCAAGGCGTTCGATCGAGGATTTACTCAAAACGTTGCTAAAATCTAGTTGATTCACGAACATGAACTCGGATATTGGCCTACTGAAAGAATTCACGCACTGACACAGGTAGTATTCGCCATACTTGGGCTCACGCAGCTCTGCGCAGACTGCTTCAATGCTAGCCTCGCTGGGTTGCAAGAAACAGACACATTTCATGTGAGGCATCGGGTCGCGCAACCTGTTATCGATTCGATCCGTGAGGTAAACCTGATGCGACAAGAGCGTAGACTGTGTGGAAGCGAGAGAGACGATTGGTGTCTGGCACAACCAGGAGAGGTCAATATACGGAAATATGAGTTGGACAATCTTACCGTGTGGGTATCGAGAAGGAGCACTTTCATAGCTGAAGGAGCAGACACCAACTTTGTGATGTACGTCTCCACTGCCTTGACTACGTCCATGGCAATAGACTGCAGGTCCGCCGAGTAAAGTTCAAGAGGCTGAGAGAGGCTAATCTCGAACGCAAGGTGGCGCGAGTTTCACAACGATTGGACGTAAACCAGTCAGTGGCTGCGGAGAACAAAGCTGCAAGCGTGCCATGTCGACACCCAAAACGGTAGTCTTTAGTTTGGTCACTGTGCTTTGGTGACCCGTTGACGCAACCGGGGAATCCACAATTATATCGCGAGCAGGGATGAAACATGTCCCTTTGCGTGGGCCCATTCAATAGGACCAAAGTTTTTCCAGACGACGAACAAGGTCCGGCAGTTTCAGTCTAGTCTTTCCCCAACATACTACTAGTAATCATCTGTTGAGCCGTCGGAAGGGATCTCAGTTTTCGCCACGTTCTCCTGGTCACGAGTCCGTCGCGTCATCCGTACTTCCATGCGTCTGCCACTCCCATCAAGGGAAATCAATTCCTGCGACTGCTAAATCTAAGTTTTAGGGCACACAGTATTGATAACCGCGTTTGAACTTGCTGGACCCTCTCCCTTCACGTTACGACCCTCGTTTAACAACGTAAGCAGATTGGCATCACCGAGTTCCCTGTCTTGAAGCGTTCACTCTGGTCGACAACCCTGTGCCTTTTGACGCAGTTTGTTATCTAGCACAGCTCTTCCATGTAAGCTCGTCAACTGCAAAGACTGTCCCTGCATTGATATTTGAAAAATACGTCTTTGCAGACTGTCACTGTCTGTCAGAGTGCTGGTTTGACCTGCGACGTGAGATGAATGCACACACTGCCAGTCAAAGGTTGCCTTTTTAGCACCCCGGTGCTCGGTCGTGCACTATTTAGAATGTCACTCGTGATCCCAACTCACAAAATCATAAACGATTTCGGCTGATCGATACAGTCGCGGAGTAACGGTAATACCCGTGCTCAGGTCCAGTTTCTTTATATGAAGACGAATCCACGAAGCTGTGATAGGCAACAGGGTCAAGAACATCCAAATAATCATCATGATCATTTCTTGAAGTGCTTCTGTTATCTCACATTCACAGCTTTCACTTTTGGTGGTGGGCTTCTTGTTCTCTCAATTACAGGGCAGGACAACATGTCCGTCCATCGGTGGATGGCCAGGTTATATAACCGCATCTCCTCTACTAGTAATGATTCAGAACGTCGCAAACGCAATCTCCAGGCCAACGCCAATATGAACTCTCCATCATCCTCTTTCTGTCACAATGAACTTGGCCGGGCTCTCTCCGAGCAATCCTTTGGCTTGACCCGGTACGAAGTTACAAGAGAACATCACGATTCGGCACACGAAGCGGCTGCTGCCGTGACATTGTTGGAGGGGACGAACATCAGAGTGTATTTGAACACTCGTGGCTATCGAGTGAATTTTACACCGTGCTGCCACATCATGATCACTGACCGGAACTTATGTTTCAAAGCTTGATGATGGACAGACATATGAGTCGATCGAAGCACTCTTGCAGTCCATTAGTCCAATGTATGTGCAGAAAAGGGTAGACATGCTCGTTACCAAGCTACAAGGTCTGCAGTGACCGAACCGTCATTATCACTCGCAAGAATGTAAGTACAACTTGACATTACTTTGACTATTGCGAGGGCTAATGCCGTCAGGCGCCACATAGGTTTAACCTGATTTATACCGTTGTCCGAGCTTTAATTGTGTAATACCTTGCATCTGAAGACGGCCAAGGATGATAAATGTCCGCGATGCCATATGGAATTCGTCTATATGTAGTGGGGACTACTAGATTTTAAATGATCATGGCAGCAGGGAACCTTCCAGTTAACTGCCTAGTTTCCATTGCAGTTTCGTACATCTTCCGCGTGAACAGTGTTCCGGACCTTACTTTTGCAATTGTTTGACCAACCCAATCTCGCTCATGGTCGTCCCGTATACAGTTAGCCCACCACCGGTCCATGCTGAGCCGCAGTGACGCGGTGCCGAGCATACGATTCTCGCTTTGTTCGTTTAACACATGTAAGAGAAATCCAGCGTTCAAGCGCTCCAGTCCCAGTTCGGACAAGCACTTGAGCATACGTGTGATGCGTAGATTGTTGTGTGAATTTCCTGACCATTTTGTATATAACCTATAAGATACGTTTAATTATAGACACAGTGGCACTTACTGAGGAGATTTCGGTAGCGTGGTTTAAAATCTCGCGGAAGGAGCGAACGCGCAAGCAACCCCGTGTCCGAGAGCAGACGCATGCCATAGAAGTCGAGCATCATCTCGTAAGACTTCACCAAACGGCGGATGATCTCGTCATTGTTTCTCATCAGTCCTATCTCGTGTGATAAGAGCCGACAAGCATCCATGTTCACTCCGTCCTCTTGGATCGGAAATCTGGAGCGGCCTGGATGTCAGATATCTGAACAAGGAGAGTAGAACCTACAGCCATTGGATGTACGCATGGTTACACTCGAGTTCGTTATCATCGGCGTACCATCTACTCACTTATCTGAATCGACATTTAACCTCGATCGACTTGAGCTACTGACTTTGAAAATATTTCTTCTATCAGCAGGTTATCGGGCTGACACTGTAGCTGATTGAGGTAGAAGAGATAGTTTGCACAAGGATCCTTCTTTGGGTCCGATCTCAGGATCCCAGGGTAATTAGCAAGGAAGGCGCTGATATCCCGAGGGCATGCACTGTAGCTGGACATATTGGTTGATGCGCGGCGCTGTGAGGAACCAGCGAGGACAACGGAGGATGACGGTGCGGTGTATACAAGACAAAGGTACTTGCATGTCCTTTTTGCAGATTTACATAGTGGCCGAGATGACTAGGTGAGCACTTTTCGGCATAATCTGATATCACGGGCAAATGGCGATTATCACTGGAGTGACTCCAACCACTGAGCGTCGGCTACGTTGTACGTCCGAGCGGTGATCGAAAACGTCTAAACTCTGGAGTGGTACCAGTGCAGCAATCAAATTGATCAAAGGAGAGGTGTTTACAATTCGATACCGTTGGTCCGCCGATTTGAGACAAACGCAATGACATACATAGTTCTCCAGAGCCGAGGAATTACAGACCCGATCAGCCTCTTTCGACTCCCCTGAGCCGAGGGACGCCAGACCCGATCAACGTCCGTGCGCGATTATCGATAGCATCATGATCTCTTCTCACGTGTACCTAAGAGAAAATCTCTTCATTCTGTCGTACTGACATCGCACCACACCAGCTTCGCCACGTAAAACGCCCTCGTTCAAATCCACAAACTGAGCTCGATCCTCGTCTGAGTGATTGGCCCGTCTTGGAGGCTTACCTTGCCAGACAAGGTACCAGTTCCAAAAGGGTATAAGTGCACCGCACACAGCGGACAGTTTGAGGTGGTTCAAATCAGTGCGTTACCATGCACGTTTTTCCCCATCAATACCAGCGGAACTTTCACAAGGGAACTTCCATGAACGATGGCGTTTACATTGTATGCCGCGACAGTTGTGGTCGACTTTGTACACTCACCCATTAAGGAGGGCGGACTCATCATTGATTAATCTGCCAAACCAGGCCTAGCATCGCCGTTGGTATCGGCCAGTGACCCTGATGTGGTTAATTATATCAATGTGTAAGACAGCCGGCGACTCATCATCACCGATGGGGTAAACTGTGTTTTATCTATGTCCTCCAGCTCGTCGAGGGGATTCCCCCCTGGAGGTTCAAATGATCAAACGAACTCACGAAGGGGCTTTGACGAGTCCACCCACCACAAACTCCGCCCTACCTCCTCACCGGCGCCACTGACTCAACAAGTGAGTGAAGCGGCTCGACGGATAATAACGTAACCAACACAGTCAGCCTCGGTGGTGGAATCTGTGGACTGGGAGAGTGATTGCTCAGTCGATGCTACGACATGAGAGCCCGTTTAATAAGGCATGTTGATACCTATTTGACAAAAGTTGGTCCATTTGGACAGGTTTTCATTTCTTGAATGCATTAATATTGCCGTTCACCTCCGCGAGTTCGTCAGCACGAAGCGCTGAATAAACCCATGTGGTGCATGGATTGGTAAAGTTGTAGACACTGGAAAGCACAGCTGGTTGGGGTCCTGGGACAAGTGTCCACATGCGAGCAATCGGGTGAAATGATGAACTGGTGTGAACCCGATCAAGGAACGATCTGAAGGGAGAACATGGACGAGTATCAGACCTTGAAGTGTTCAGTTGACGGTACATTGGGAAATGGGTCGTCATGACGTTTCATGACCAGCATGTACCCTATTTTTTTTATAGTAGTGTTTGCAGGGTTGCACGAGCAATTAATAGCGTACTCGAATAATGACCCATAGGGAGACGCAAGAGTCAAAAGCAGAAGCGGCGGCTGCCCCTTCTTCCAATCCGGGGTGGGAGCACTGCGCAACCACAGGCAGCACGCGGGTGAGAAGGCCCCCAGTGGTCCATTCTGTGGATGCTTATAAATACAGCGATGACCACGGTTGCATGGGGGCATCCCACGTACATGGAATGCGGGCGCGTCACACCTGGTCACGCCTGGTATTTTCCTGTTTGATCCGGGGAACGAGACTCAAGGGGCTCCTTTGCCGGTTGGCAGGTTTGAAAGAGTGTGGGGTAACGTACTGACAGACGAGATGGAAGGAATCATAACAAGCAGGAGTCCTGACAGATGCTGATGGTAGTAAATGCAAGAATGATGTCCTACTCGGTTGAGTTGATACGGTGGGAAGGTGTAGACCGGGGTGGTTACGTTGAACATGTGGACGGTCTGAGCTGCGGGTGCGGGGATGCATGTGCACGTGGGTGACCGGGCAGGGATGGACGGCGGAGGGAACAGGCGGGGAAAGCCGACGGGGCGGGAAGTGCCGGTGGCGCCAGAGAGTGATTGGTGGGCGGGCCGATTGGACAAACGGTGCAGGGCTGGGCCGGCATCTGTGAGAGGACGTAACACGCTGTAACGCGGTGCCATCATGTAACAGCATGATGTTTCCATATTTGGTATGAAATGGCCCGCCCGAGGCTCCGCGGTTCCTTGCCGATGGAGATGTCTGATCACATAATCACAGGTAATAACGGAATTTGTAAAAAACAGAAGGTGTATTTTCGGGAAATCCGGGACGCGAAATTCAGAACGGCACTTCCGCATTCAGAAACCCTGTTTTGAACGGTGCGATGCGAATCAGCAAATCAAATATTAAGACGGCCTTTTCCACTCTTCCCGCCCAATCCCTTTTCTCCTCGTCCACCTCCTCCATTGTCGTGAGTCGTCTTTTATTCTTGTCTACCCTTGTTTGTCTCACCCGGCCCTTGTCCTCTCCCTTTATATTCCCCAGCTCTTCTCTCACCCCCACAATGGACATCAACTACGACGAGTCTTGGTGTCCCGCCTGCGATAGGCAGATCATGCCAAAACGCCTCACAGTCACCGTACCACCTCCCAATGGTTCTCGTGAGTCTCTTCCATCCTCACTCTCCCCCAGCTCATCCATCTCTCAGCCTCGAAAAATCAACCAGTCTCACGAACAAAGACCGGCACTATACGTGCAAAACCATCCGTCGCGCAGCCCCAGCCTCAGACAAAGCCACCAACCAAACTCCGTACCGTCATCGACCAAGGGCCAATTCCCCTTTATTGTTCTGATGACTGCAGGATGGCAGACCTCAGCAGATTCGACGGCGCTCTCCCCATCAATTACAATCCAGACCGCGCTTCGCCTCCTTTGCCTCCCGTGCCACATAATTCCTTTGAACTTCCCATCTCCTGTGATTCCGAGGACGAGTCCACCAGTGGCTCCTCCCTCGACTCGTGCCTCTCGTCTTCATCCGACACCCTTCCTATCCCCCCGAGCATTGCCACCCTCGCTGCGATATACGACTTCCCTCCCTTGCCACCCCGCCCACCCGTTCTTTCTGTCCAACCCGTCCCCCCAACTGAACCCGAGTTCCGCCACGACTATCAGGGCGGTGTCATGATGGCAGCGAAGCGCATTCAAGCTGCCCTTTGCGCAGACTCTCCCACCAAGCGTCCCTTGCCACGAAATGAATTACCTCCCCCTCGGCAACCTATCCCTGGCTGGACAGACGGCAGTGATGCCTGGCGCGAATCTGTATATTCATTCTCCCCTCGTTCGGATCCCGTTGCAACAGTTGGTGTCACAAGTAAAAGTTCTTTTGCTGCTACGTCGAGCAGGGGTGTCCAGTGGACATCCAATGACCTTGCGACTTCGGCTTCTTCCTCGTTTCCTGCACAATCTCGTTCATCCCAAGTTTTGCCCCGCTCGAGCCAATCCTACACGGATGAACTGTACGCTAAATATTCGCTTCCGCTGTCTCGTCGTTGCGAGTCGCGGTCTGCTCTCTTCCCGCCCTCTGCTTCTACTGCCTCCTCCATCCCTCCGTCGTCACCAACATCAACATCTTCTCGTCGCCGTCGAGAGACTCCTCTAGTAAAGGCGGGTGCCGAAGGTCGCTTGCTCGTACCTAATATCACCATGCGGGCACACAGCGCATCTAGCCAGAGCCTGTCCTCCGCGAGCTTGTGCAGTCCCCTCAGTCGCTTTCCCAGTGAAATCAGTGAGGATAGTATGTGGAACGAAGAACGTAGCACATCTGCATCGGCGTCATCGCGACCGCAGGTACAAGGTATGTTGCAACATACAATTTTATGTATCATTGCTCATTCCGATTCAGTCCGCTCGTGGTCATATGATAATATCAAGACATACCCCGTTATGATGCCTCCCCCGAAGAAGGAGAAGCGCCTTGAAACGCGTATTGTCGACGGAAACCTCAAGGAGGTCGAAGTCGAGGTTGAAGTTGTTCAGCCTCTCAAGCGCCTTTTTCTCTTTCAAGGAAAGGAAGCCAGCCCCGAACGGAAGTGGTAGATGACACCCGAAACGTCTTTGCCATTGGAGCACCTTATACCCAGATCCATCTACGGAGCGACGACGATGGTTATACCGCCAACCCACGACACATACCCTGACTTATCGATCTTCTCTTTCTCTCTCGCATTTCTCCTCAGCATTATGCACACACGCACGCTTGCATGATTATCATCCGCCCGTAATGACCTCGTCGTTCTCCTAATTGCGCCACATCTCCACCTTCGCGGCAACACCATAATCCCTCGGTTGCTCTTGCGAGCAACACTCCCACATTTCCTTGTGCCATACGCCTGTACTTGATAATATTCTCCTTTTTTTTTTTCTTTTCGTTTCGGTTCTGTACATCTGTACCACTAGTTGCGCATTTACATTACCAGTTAGCATATGGAGCTTGGACTAATAGTCTACCTATTTGGGGTCATTGGCATCGAGTTTTGTTCGGGTTGGTTGGATGCATACTCGATTGGAGGGCTAATGATTGTGCTATTGTCTCTAGTATTTTCGGTTTCCTTATGATTCCATATTCTTGGCACTTTGATTCGCTATCGCATTGCATCGGTTTGTTGTAGGTAGCACTGTACAACGTACATGTTTCAGGAATTAATGAATTCTGCCCATCGGAATGAGGCTGTCATTGTAAGACGGTGTCTGTCCACAGACGACGCAGTCCGGCGATTTGACCTCGCAGAGCTTGGCCACTGCCATCCCCTACGGGTGTCCGTGTTCCGCAGATATCTAGATCCGGCCAGCCCAGCCCACCAGTTGACCCAAATGCCTCACACAGCCTTACCCCAAGCCCCGCACCTTTCGCGTGCAGCGTGTCGGCGGAGGCCGCCATCTTTGTGCTGTCAGGTCGTACGGACATGTCCACAGCATGTCCAATCATCTGATCAATTACAGTGGTTGCATTTGCGCCAGTTGGCAAGCCATGTGCCTGGAAGACGAGATATGAGCGGGGTGCGGATTCGGAACCAGCCCAAGTAGATGCACGGGATGCCGGAACTAGGTCCATTCCATCGGAGTGACATATGCCATGGATTCATATGCCAGTCAACGACGAATGTTCCTCGTGCACAAGATTGCTGACTGATAACCGCAGTTCCTTCCGAGATCCAGCGTTGCGCGTTACTAGCACCCCGCGATCCCGTCGTGGTATGTGGAACGAAAACAGGCACGTTTCGCGTGTAACCAAGGTAAATTTGTTCCACCCTGTGGGACCCACTTGTGTACACTGGGCCCCAAGTCCCCATATGCATATGCATCATTCATCTTACGTGTATGAAACTGTCTCCATGTCAATAAAGCGTGCATGGATTTGATTCGTCTTTCGCCCCGTCCGCATTGTGCGATCACGGTGAGGCAGACACGACTACGCCCGGAAACTGGAGAAAATCAAGTGTTTGTGAGAGGACGTGATTGTCGGAACGAGCGTTCCGGGGTTACGCTACGGGGCTTTCCGGATGCGTCTCCGGAGATTTAGGCGCTGAGCGAATTTTCCCAGTCGGGTGGAGACGGTTTCCAGGATCTGACAAGCTTGAGGGAAGTCTTGCTCTGTCAAGCCAAGGCCGTGGGCACCCACTCGTAGCCCTCGCGCGAAGTGGGAGGCTTCTCAGTAAGCGGTCGGCCAAGCCCGCGGGAGTGCCTCGCAAAGCCCATTCATCATATACACGCTGTTTCTCAGCATGTTCACACAACTCTTGGACCATCGTCATGAATGAATTCTCCACGGCAAGTAAACTGCATGCTTGTCACATCAGTCATACCTACAACCGCATCCAACTGGTGGGCTTTTGGCCTGCGTCGATGATAGGTCATGTAAGCTAGCCTACACGTGTGCTGGTGAGCCTGCAGAGGTGCACCATAACCACGAGTTCGAATATGTAACGTACATGGAAATGCAAACGTCCCTCATCAGCGCGTCGTTAGCGGAACGGCATCAAAAGATCAAAGCCGCCTTCAGCTCAAACGTGAAGGCCTGTGAAACGTCCAGCATGCGAGGATCAAGGTTGCCATGACGCATTGCAACAGACTCTGGGCAAGGGACCGAGGTACACAGGCACTGAGGCAAGAGATCTGGCGTGAACGAGATCGCGACAACCTAAGTACTCACCGCGGCAACCGCCGGACGCACTGTGCAGAGAATAACGCTGTGCATGATTAGGCTCATGCTGCGTTCTCCATGGGTGGGGAAAAAATACTGGATTGGTGAAGTGATTGGTTGTCTATTGTTGCTTCGAGGTCCAAGATTAAAAAGAATCCCACACCTGTGAAGCGATGGGTTGCAACGTGACTGGAAGAAACATGTCCCACTCGGAAGCTAAAAGTCACTGATGCGGCAGGCGCTGATAGGCTACTCATAGGCAGAGTGACGTGCTCATTAAGCGAGCTATAACAAGTGTCGTTACTACCCAGAACTTGAAAGAATCGAGAATATCCTATACTCACCATTCAAGATGAAGCATCATCAATGGTCTTATCAGGCTTTGAGTGATCATTAGCACTGACAAGTCTGTCAATGAGCCCATACTAGCAGGAGACTAACAGCTCCTCGGGGCTCACTCGGACCTGTGTCAGTACCGTCTGCTTTCTTCGTCCAATAGCTTTACTCACCGTGATCTGATATGCATTGCCCCGATAGATGTGGCTACGAACACGGCTGATGGGCGCACAGCCATGCTAAGCGATGGCCTAGACTTGTTCTAGAGTGTGCGAAGCGTGATTTTTTTTTTTGCGGTACTTCCTTCCATTTCTCTGCGCAACTTGATTACCGGTCGCTTGAGTTGGTAGCCCATCTGATCCATGATTTTTCTGGCAGTGTATTGCGGCG
>JBBPRT010000487.1:0-11149 GCA_038093175.1 Boletus hoseneyae
AACTTGAATAACTATACCTTCTATCAATCTCATCCAAGATCTGGGCAGCGACCTTTTTTGAGTGACGAGCTTTGATGTATGCTGTCACCCACTCGACGAGGTGATCCTTGAAGCATCCCTTGATGAGTTGGTGAAGGATGTCCGGTGCAATAAGTTGATGGATGTCTGTACGAGGGAAATCATTTGTGAATGGCTACAGGCTGTTAGTAGTAAAAACTATATGATTTGATTTATAGAACTTACCACAAGATCGTCCACCCTTGGCACCACTTTCCTTGGACCAAAGAGGTAGGATTTTCGTTAATAGGTAAGTATCCTCTATGGTCTAACGAGCCTCCAGCATCTATAGTGCCATCCCAGCAAGATCGGGAGGCCTCCTGAGAGGATATTTGTGAGCCTCTCGAGGTATCTGAGGAGATCCTCAGAGTCCTTGGTGAGTCCCTGTGAGATTCATTCGAGCCACAGGAGGCTCTCTAAATTTCACGCGAGACTTATGTTTGAAACTCAGTGTATGTATGTTTTTTTCGATTCCTTTTTTTCACACGCATGCACCCCGACGACAACGACAATGACAACGACAAACGGCAACGACAACGACAAACGGCAACGACAACGACAAACGGCAACGACAATGACAACGACAACAATGACAACGATGACGATGCAACTTGCAACTTGTGTCACATGGTAATGTTCCAACGGCGACGCACTTATGCACTCCTGCTACCAGGTCATGGCGATGTGACGCCGTCATCACGCAGCTATGCCCTACAACGGCAACGGTGTTGTCGCTACACCCCATGACTGGTATCATGCACCTCATGCCAGAGGTACGTACCGTACATCCAACAATGACCCTCAATTGAAAGGTGATGATGACTGTGGCATCTCACGCGTCCGTCCATGACTTGCCTACCCTCAACGCACACCGACGACCTGCAGGGGCGATGTTACCTAATTCCTGAACATGACACTGCTGCAATTGACGACCGGGTATGTCAATCAACAAGCTTGCTCGTCGAACCCTACATCCCTTGATGATCTAAAAAATTGGCCAGAAAACGAATTTGATGCTGCAAGAAGCGTCATGAGGAGAGGGCTCGAGAGGATCATCTGGACCGCAAAGTCTACTGCTGAAAAGACATGGTCATCTGCATGGGTTGGAATTGTTCGGAGGTGAGAGTATCCTTGCATGGCATGTTTGATTGACACATTGATTTCGAATTGCAGCCCCGCCGGGAGCTGGTGGTCTTGGGAGCGGCTTGGATTTATCTGGCTTTATAGAGACCTGATTGATTGCATTCTCACCCAGTGCTGCACGAACCTACAAGTAAGATTGGGTTCGCGTTCCACCCCTCCTAGACTCGTGTGTCTTCTGCAAATGGATGCAAGCATTTGGAGACAATGTAAAAAAATCAACGTACTTATCTATCTCTACAGTACGCAATTGATACCCTAGAAAACAAGAAGCCGCAACCACTTCTCTTAGACGATAAGAAACTGAAACCGCTATCCCCCATGCCGAAGCCAGGTGATGTAGACTTTATCTATGGTGGATCGTGTCCTCATGCACAATACAGGCCATGCAGTGCTTCTGTCCGCGCTTTGGCGCATTTGTTGAAGGGTGCATGTTTTTAGACATATTCTCGAATGGACCCCAGGCTGGGACGATGCCCAGCACTCAGCCTGTTTTTGACTGTGGGGTGAATATTCAAGTTGTTGAAACTATGTATGTAGATAACAAGTCTGAGATACTACTACCTTCTCAGACGTTTTGTTGCACGCCCGCTGGCAGGCTTCTGCTCCTGCTCCTGCTCCTGAGGGCGTGACCTACTTCGGAGGACCCGCTAGCATGCGAGCGAGCATCAGTATATGTGACAAGGAACAGTGAGTGCTGGACCTTACTGGGTTTTCACAAGCCTGAGAGCCCGCGGCGGCAACTTGAATGGTGTTTCTATCACCAACCGTCGACTGCTGTTATTAGCAACTTTGTATGAGTAAGAAATAGCCCGCTAACCTTCAAATGCGACCGATTTAGGGGGCGAGCAGTGCCTTGGTGAGAGGCAAAGCGAGGATGGTCAATTCGTGCAGAATGTTCCTCCCTCTTTGGCTCAGGAGAAGGGGAACACTGGATTGTCGCCGCGGACATTGATACCCTCCCAGTCATTGGTCTATCAAAGGGGCCATGTTTCGCCTCTGTGTTGATCCGAAGTGACTGATCAGTGACAGGTCAGTAGATAGGACATAAGGTTGACTAGGCGAGTGCTTACCACAGCAATGTTCGGCTCATACTTCCAACCGAGCGACAGGTTTATCAGCTCAATCTCTGCTGGGATGTTGACAGAAACAATGTGAGGTGAAGGGGGTTGATTACCCTGGTCCGACATAGTGGGAAGCATTGACAGGAGTGGCCGGATTGACCACCCTTAAGGCCAATTTTCTTGTTTGTATCTCGTTTGTGTTAGTGACCCAGAAAGAAGCTTCGTCGACAATCCGAGTCTTTGTGGCCCGACGGGCCCAGAATCTCGATCTTGATCTTGTTTGACTCAATTCACTCATGCATCTCGCCGCAAATGCAAAATAGCCAGATTGAAGGTGGAACATTCCAGGAATCAATCTTTGCAGCTTGATAGATCCGAGAGAATCTTGATCGTCTCTTTCAAGTAATACCTAAGCATGTCAGATGGGAATCCTCCCGGGCTGTTGAACACGTGCTTTGAGCGCGCATTGGTCTACTGCTGCACGATTTTAACCGTACGTAATACAAGAACGTCTGACATTTTGAGCAGAGGTAAAGATGGCTAGATAACGCACAACAAGAACAAGACCTTACTCAGCCTCAGCAGAAGGATGATGCAATTGATGAGGTTCCGTGGAAGAGCTGCGAGCGACGGGGTTAGCGGGATCGAGGTGCATCCGTGGGTCTGTACAAGGTATGCCAGGGAAGATTGCAGGCCCAAATTGACTGGCATCGCGAGGATGATGCGCACCATGAATAGTGCGAGGATCTCCACGGTACATATCCGGCGGACATGGAAAGTGTGGGAGAGGGTATTGGTAGTGCGCAGTGTTCGGAGGGAGGGGGAGAGGTTGTTCGCGGGTGGTGTTGCCCTCTGCGACCGGGTACTGGTAGTGTGTAGGGTTCAGAGCAAGGGGAACAGGAGGCGGAATGGCAGGTGGATGCTGTTGGGTGCCGGTGTTTCCCTCTGCGGACGGTGGTAACACGAAAGCGGGTGGGTCACAGTATGCTGTCAGTTCCTCCTCGCCTTGAGTTTCGAGGAGGGGTGCCAACAGGACGTGTTGTTTTGGAGGAGAGGACGGCCCATTGGCTGTATGACCGCGGGAATCTGTGAATGGATCCCCAACTGCCATGTAGATTAGCAAACGACTCTGAGAAATAATCTTGCAGACTTACTGTGCGCATCGGGCTTCCGTGGCCGAATTGCAGGCTTTTTAGAAATGTGGAACGGGACAGTGGCACTGACCTTGCGCTTCCCCTCAGGCCCCAGGGCCTGATAGTTGTCTTCGCTATGGAGGCCATTGGTGGTGGGAAAATTCGTGGGAGGGACTGCATTGGCCGTACGAGCAACGAATAAGGGGGGGCCTGCTTCATCATCGCTCGAGTCGACAACCGGAATATACCTCGATTTCCCCTTGTTCAGCTTCGTCACCTTTAAAGCAGCTGATTTTGGCTTTGACGTCTTAGCGGGCTTAACAACAACATCTGCGTCTTCCTCACTGCTAAGAATGATGGCATCGTCAGCAGTGCCCTTTGACATATACACCTTGTGTGGCTTGACGCGGGTCCCAGCATTATTTGGAAGAAGGCGAGCGGGTCCCTCAAAATCGACAGCGCCATCATAATACATACGTTGCGCATTTGTCTCCCGACTGTCCGCATCAGGAGGTGCACCAATAATAATTGGAGACTGAGACTCCTGTAATGCTTCTGATACAGAATTTTAGCATCCGAAAGTGAGATAATGGGGAGGTTACATACTCTGTTGCAGTTTCCCCTCAACTTTCACAATGGAGATCTGGTTATTTTTCAAAGAATGATAGATGTCGCGCCGCTCATGCACCTTGAGAGCAGTTATACCTTTTTCCATCGAGTTCTGAGAACGCAGTTGTCCAGGCATCAGGGAGGAGGCGGGCCATCCGTTCATCACAAGACCTTGGTCCCCAAGGATCTGGACCAACGAGGTCCAAGGGAAATTGTTGTTGCACTTGATGCTCGACACATCTCCACCTGCCATCTCTGCAGTGCCTTGTTAGATGACGATGCAATTGCAGAACATAGCCCACCACTTACCTATCAGCTGTAAGATACCGTCCTCGATATATTTCAACACATCAGTGGATGTAATGGTGGTGTCTGTCTTCTTGTCGGCATCATCGAAGGCGTCACTGATGATTTTCAAGGAAATTTGGTTGCTGAAGGTACGTTAGTTGATTAAAAGCAGACGAAACGAAATGGGCGTACTAGACATGCAATTTTAGGTGCCCGATGATAGCATCTTTATCGGCACGACAGCGAGTCTCAAAAAACTGTAATGAAATTAGCCAAGAGCCCATCAGTGTGCTTAACCGTGATTTACATTGTTGGCAGTGGTGGTCGTATGCACGAAAGCCAGCGATGTGTCCTTGTTGACAGTATTACCACACATTACGATAGCTGCCTCGAACCCGTACTTGGCAGCTGCTGCATCGAGCTAAGCAAAAGGTCATGGTTAGTGCAATTCAAAATGTAGCCTGAGGGCAGGCGCCTACCAGGCTCATTGTCTGCCTCCGGATCTTGTTGAATGTCTGAGTGCGAGGTACATCCATGGAAATACCCGCATGGCGACGCTCTTCTTCTTCATCCCTCGCCAAGTAGGAGGAACACGGGCCCCAGTGATTCGTCCCGCTGATTACCCGACCACGACTTTTATTCCATGCATCTAACACTTGCTGGACTGAGAAGGAGGTCTCACCAACAGCCTTCATTAGGGTTTTATCAAGGTCCTCGAAACATGCCACGAGGATTGAATTGACACACGCAGCCCGCTGGCCAGACGTAGGAGTAGATGAACCTTCTTTGACAGCGTCGCCAGTTGGAACGTCATCACTCAGAGCGTTGCCAGTCGAATCATCTGCGCGAGAAGTGAGAAAGAGTGGATCGATGTTGTTTCGTTCCTCTGTTGAGGACGAGGGCAAGGGAGTTGCAGGAATGACAGAGGTGGATGGTATGGTGGGCTGAGATACTGGTGTGGAGCTGGCAGAGCCAACATCCTCACGCTTGAGATCTAAATTGATCGCCATCGACAGAGCGAGAAAGAGAGGATCGAGTTGCACCTCAGTAATGCACGATGGCCCAGAGGGTACCAACTCCGAGTTGGTAGGGGGAGGACCCAGCGAGGTGCACGATGCAGTCGTGACAGGATGTGAAGTGGAGGCGTCTGGTTGTTCAGGGGGGGGTACAGTAGAGGGGAGAGTGTCGGTAGCATCTCTTGCGGCCAGCTGAGCCCTGTGCTGCCCCGCTTGGTGAACGAAGTCTGCAGCATACTTGGTTGGCTTGATTCGGGTGCGGAGATGGGGAGTCTCGATCGGCGGAAGCGAAACATAGCGGCCATCCCCCACTTGAATGCCAATGGGGTCACCACCTCCTTCATCAGAAGGAACGACTGGAACAGGAGGTGGGGGGGGCAACATGGGTGTCTTTGAATGCCCTCATGCCTTGCGTGGCATGGCTGACTGAACGTTAACGATGGTAAAAACAGATATACGCAAAACTCACTGTAATAGTATGACTGAGTGGGAGTAGTAGAACGGTGCTTGCGACGTTGGTGTCCTGAGAGTCTAGAGGAGGGCAAGAGGGAGGGGAACACCTCGTACGGGACTCTTTGAACAATACATGATTGAGCTTGCCGCCATCAGCAGGGAATGTACCCAAGAGCACGGAATGAGGTACATTGACGACGACGGTCTTGCTTTTTGCACAAATAAATTGAGGAGTTTCCATCCAGGAAGGTGACGGACAGGAATCTCCATAGTCATGACAAAGGGAGTCGCGAGAGATGAACAACGAGGCGGGCAGGAACAGAGAAGTGTCTGGTCAGTGCAAACTCAGGCTTGTCCGGAGTTCCTATGCGAGAAGGCAATGACAGGAATCCAAGGGAGTTGCAAGAGGGAGCGCTTTCGGATTCTACCCAATGTTTCGCGTGAAGATCGACACGATTCAGATCAGTCTAGTAGGAATTGCCACATGGGCACCATGTAGTAACGATCTAATTAACCCGGCAACCACATCGCGATCTAATATGTCTCAAAAAGCAGTCACCCCAGGCTCCCCGAAAGTAATATCGAAATTATCGCGACCGTAGTCAATCCACTTCCAAAGGTTCAAGAAGTACTAAGGTATGACTGTCAGTTACAGCACAGACCTGTGCAAAGTATAACTCACTCGGTATAAGTCAGCTTGCTTCATTTCCACAATATCTTGCTGCGCATGGTCCAGTGCGGCTTCCAAAGGAATGTGAGGGAAAACCGCCACTCTCACAGGCCACCTTTGGTCGAAATCGTACATGAGCGCTGCAAAGAATTCACGCCGTTCTGTATGTGAGGTAAATTTCCATCTTCATTTTCAATAAAAGCGGGCAACAGCCCACTCTATATGGCTTGCACGGAGAGGAAATGGGCGGCGATTTCTTACTGTAGTCAGCGTATGGGAGAACTGAACATTGGTGCGTGCGTGTGTAGGCCTGGGCCAGCTTGGGGTGAGGGAAGTTGCAGGAGAAAGGACAAAAAACTTACATGTGGTCCTCGTCGGCGAGTCGTCGCAGGTCAAATGCAAACAGTTAAGTGCTGTAATTGCCCGGAGACTCCTTATATGAGCTTCCAGTGCATGGTTTACGCTCTAGCAAGAGTGAATCCAACTGGGAAGGGTGCCGCATACAGTGATGGACTGGACCCGCGAATTACGGATAGAGAGTGACACTGCTTTGACCTGCAAATCACTCACCGATAATTCTGATCAAAGTAGTATTAGATGCCCGGATCAATAGCTTATGTAACACAAACACGGATCAGCTTAGGAATTCAAGATCGTTCAAGTTGGATTGCATAACTACTATAGCCACATTGCAATCCCATCATCGATATGTTGGTGGATAGTTTCAATACCCTCGTCCAGTGTTTCCACCATGTAGTGAAGTGTGTAAGGACAATCGATAAGAGACGGCAATGAGCTTCATGGAATGATTAGAATATGGATTATAGGGCTGAATAAAATAAGACATACGATTCAGGAAAGATACCGACGCGGCACCCACGAACCACAGCATAGATTTTTTCCGAAGTCACGGTGTCAGAGGGTAGGAGGTCAATGATAAAATTGTTGTAATTATGCTGGCAACGTCCGTCCTTGCTAAGTTTACCAGGGACGAACAAATGGTGAGGGCCACTGGGATTAGCAACGGCTACAGACTCGTCTTCCGACTTGAGACGTGCAGCAACATCCGAAGCGAGATCTGGGAGGGCTGTATGTGTGACACAAGGAGAAGATGCCACAGAGGAGACGGCAGAGGTAGGAGGTGTTGGAATGAGGTTGGGGGAAGGCGTCGATTTGACAGGACGAATGCTAGAGTATGAGCTGTTGCCAGTGCATAGCCTCCGAGTTGGGACTTTTGGCATCGCAACAGCCTCTACAAACGACATGAATTTATGGCATAGAAATAACTGAGACAACTTACCTTGTTTATTTTTTTTGATCATGGAATGGGTGAATTTCATTGCAATGTTTGGTTGAATGAGACTCGAGAGTCGGAGTGTGAGGGAGAGAATAGGGAGGGCGTTCAAGTTTGACCGCACAGCACAGCTTTATCATGATATATAGCTAGGCTGTAGCCATGGAGAATCCGACAGCGAAGTGGATCAGCAGTAGCATCGATTAGGAATTGGTGGAGGGCGGTCATTTGGGTACGATCTTTATTCGATTCCTAGTAGCCAATCAAAAAAATCAAGATATATTGTCAACCAAATATATCCAGGGCGACTACGAGTGATTAGGGGGAGCGGGGAGGAACGGCATATTATCTTGAACATCACCGGGCACATTTTGCGCATTTTGCCCACTGGGATACTTGTAAGGGGCATTATAGCCATGGTAGGTACCCATCTGAACGTTACCAAACGTTGCCCCAAAGTGGTATGGATTATAATTCATCCGTCGTGGGTCAAACCCCATGTTGTTAAATCCCACGTCGCCCGAATATCCTTGTTGCTGGCCATACACCATCGATGGGTAATATCCAGGACCCATAAGCCGGTCTGAAGGAGGCCCAGGGTAAACGGGGCGCATTGTAGAGTATACATCTTGAGCCATTAGGGGGAGGGTGTTCAACGTAGGAGCCGGGGGGAATGAGGGGGGAATAGTAGATCTATTCCCAATTGGTGGGGCATTGAGGTGTTGAGGCGCAGACATCTCAGCGGATGGTGGCAGTGCAGAAGCTACTGTAGAGGTCGTTGCAATGGGTAGAACTGCAGATGGTGGTGCGGTAGGACCTGCTGCAGAGCCTGAGGTCGATGCAATAGGCAGAATGGGGAGCAGTATGTTGACCCGCCTTGGTGAAGGAGTTGAGGGACGAGCAACTGGTTCAGGAGGCCCTTCGACTGGCTTATGGAGGGATGCGATCACGGCATCGCTGTTGGTGCCTTCTGTCGCTTTGTCCGAGCTTTGGAAAGGATTCTCGCCCTCAGATGCAGTAAGTTTTTTACTGACAAGTCATGGTCGTGGTCGAGGCTGAGGCCAAGCTTAAAAAAGGAAATTAGTACGTTGCCATGAGGCATAGAGCCAGCTTACCCCCCTCCTTGGGTACCGCACGAGATAACTGTGCCTTCTCCGAACCTGTCGACACGGGGCATCCATACGTCAGCTGGTGAGAGACGATCAGTGAAATTTAACTCACTATGGCTACCATCGGACGGAGATTCCACTTTGTCCAAATCTGCACGCTGGGAAGTATCTGTGAGAAAAAGAAAGAGGATGAGTGGTTCCAAAATGAGGAAGTGGAGCAACAACGATGCACCTTCTTCTTCGCCAGATGAAAACACTGACAGTCTGACAGTCGTGTTTGTGCGCTTCTTGCCTACGCGCTTCTCGGGTTCCACTGACTCAGATGCTTTGCGTTTGCGGACATTCTTGGGTTACACCACCTCAACAACGTCAGAAGAATCATCAGAGAAATGGGAGGGCTCCGAGTCTGCAAAATGCTTTGATGTTTTTCCCTTCGAGGGACGGGCTTTCTGCAAGTGAGGGACGACCTCTTTTTTTGGCAGAGGACTCTCAAGGATCTCAATGTCGGATGAACGGGACGGGGAGGCATGAATGACTTCATGTGTTTTGACAATGCCTTCAGAGGACCGTTTCACCCGGGTAGCAGCTGCACTCGGACGCAATCGCGATGGACCCTTTCGATCAGTTCGGCCATTTTTGAACATTCGTTTACCATATGCATCTGGCGCCGAAGTAGGCGGCGCTTCTTCAATGACAACAGGGGCGAGATTGCTATCTATGGCTTCTACTCTTGTTGAGCACGTGCATAGTCCATTAGTTTAACAAAGACACTTACGACGTTCTCGTGATTCCCAAACCAACCTGATGGTAAGCTTTTTTGTCTTGATGGCAGTGATCATCTCCTGCTTATCGGGAAGTGAGAGATCATTGATACCCTTCGTCCTGGATGCCAAATTCCGCCGCTCGCCTGGCATAAGGATGTTGTAAGGGTACCCTTGGATGACGAGCCCATTTTTGGCAAGGAATGGGAGGAGGGTTTTCCATGGGAAGTTGCTTCCCTGGAGTGGCGAAACATCCACACCACAAGCTCCTATGAATCCATTCAGTTATAGCTGAGCAAGGCGTAAAAGCAGTGACTACTTACGAACAAGGTTGATGAGAAGCATCTTCAGGGCTGCGGAGAGATCACTATAGTCATCGGTCTCTTGGACGCTGGTGGAGGGTCCAGGCATTGTGTCAACTGGCTGCACACGGGTCACCTCGGGTGGATGAGTGTCATCCTTGGCCTCCTCATGGTGAAACCAGATGGAAACCTGAACGAGCTAATCCTAATGAATAGGATGGCGAGTGATAACTTTTAAAGGAAGAGAATCAGAAATGTGCGTTCCAAAAGAAACGCGGTGACGAGGAGACGTGAGTTGACGAGGTTGGCTTCGACACGGATAACGAGATAGAGGTTTGCGATGGGAAAGATGGCAGTGACCAGGTGTAACATTCACAGAAAGAGGATTGGTAAAGATAAAGTGAGAAGTAAGAGTGGTAATCAAAGGTCCAGGCCCCCAAGGGAGAGTAGACAGATGAATAGGACTAAGGAATAGACGATGAGAGGGGGCGGTATATATATGATACTAAGGGAGTTTAGGGTAGGTCGTCTGAGTCCTAAATGGTTAAGGGCCGGTGAGAGAAAGAGAAAGATAAGAACATGAGGAGAAAGCAAGGTGTCTCTGTGGGTGAGTCAGTATGATAACGGCTGGATAAAAGATTGAGAACAAACATTTCGACGGCTGAGTGAAATGAGGAGGCCCAACAGGCAACGAGAGGTCAGAACAGGAGGGCTCGAAGACGACATTTTGAGCCTTTTCTAAAAAGAACTCGACAAATTGAATGGTCGCCAGGCCCAGACATTTGGATGACACTGACAAACAGGAAACAGAACGTTAGACTCGGAAGACTACACTCAAAAACCAATGTTTGCTTCAATGGAAGGAAGACTTACTTCTAAGCCGACGGAAGAGTACAATCTGTACAGATCAGGTTAAAGGAGAAATCCACTGTGAAACTCATCTTTGAATGCAGGAGGATCTCGCGAGGCTCCCCATGAGGTCAAGGCAGTAACTAGCTACTGGGCCGGCCAATGTCGCACCAATCGGCAAGGTGTGATCAACCACCCCCAGTATTAGCCGGTACCAGCCAGTATGAGAGGTCGATAATGAAATGTTCCATAATTAATATGCCGCAGCAGGGCCATTTGAAACCGGATGAGAGCTGAGAACACTTGGAACGAGGATGACCAGCAATTATGCAGGACGGACGAGTGACTGGATCGAGACGATTTGTTGAGCACGTGTGTCGATGACGACAATGATAGAAACGACG